>WBND01001500.1:0-49488 GCA_013398595.1 Tychaedon coryphoeus
GAAGGGTTTGGGTTGGAAGGAAGCATAAAGGTCATCTGGTTCCAACCCCCTGCCTTGGGCTGAGCAGTTAAATCAGGCATTTTAAATGGGTGTTGCAAATTTTGGAGAAATGTCAAACACACTGATTTCCCTTTCAGCACTTCCACCACCAGCTCTTCCTCCTTTCTGCCCACTTTTTGCCAGCCTGGTGAATATCCTGCAGTCTGATGTCATGCTGTGCATTATGGGAACTATACTGCAGTGGGCAGTGGAGCACAACGGTTATGCTTGGTCAGAGTCCATGCTGCAAAGGGTATGGGCTTTTTATTTAAACTAATGCTTATGCTAATGGAGGAATGCTCATTACAGCATTTTAACATGGTTTTATAGATTTGAGTTGTTTACATGGTGTCTGAAATACCCAGAATACTGTGAGTGAGAAATAAGCAAAACTAGGGAAGCCCCTCTGCCTCTGGATGCAATTTATTTTTAAAAGTCAGTGGAAGACACAGGTAAATTTCTAATGGGATGCACATGAGAGAGAAGAATTCAGCTTGAATCAGTGGCAGTAATGTTTATTGTGGTAGAGAACCCATTCATCTGAGTTGTTGCATATTAAGCAGATATTGATTCTTATCTTATTTTCAGTTTAGGCTAATTCACTTTAGGAAAAAAACATAAAAGTGCACAAAAGAATTTTTTAACTTGAAAATGTATCCACTTTGGAAAACTTAACTGAGCTGTTTGTTCCTTGCAATTTATAATGATCTTGAGAAACCTGGAGGGTTATTGTAGATTTTGGTGTCACGATGGTCATTTTCTGGAATGTGCAGAGATGAGTGGTGAGCTGCCATCCAGGATCTGTTTATATTGGACAGGGTTGTTGGTTTAGGGTCCAACTCCAAACATTTTAAAAATATTGATGGATTTTAAAGTAACATTTTGCAATGAAACCCCAGTTTTGAAACTGAGTATTGTTTTTTTGATATCCAGTTTTATTGAGTATATCTTACCTTTTATGGCTAAGTTTAAATTAACATAAGCAGTTCTGTATAATACAGAAAAAGTTGAAAATGGAATGATATATTGGTATTATAAATCACAACAATGTAGTTATATTTAAGTAATGTAAGAATGCTAGATTTTGGAGTAACTTTGAATAAAATGAGTTGAATGGGTTTGTTTTTTTTTTTTGACTGAATTAAAATGTCTTCAGCCATTCTCAAAACCGTGAAATTTATTAGGAACCTGTCACTTGCTCAGAAACTTGTGTGATTTCTCTGTGATGGTGCCATGATGCACTTGTACTGCATCTTTCCCAAGTCAACCACTTTTGTCTTGGAAGCACTTGCAGAAGTGGATATGAGACATTTGCAAAACGTGGTCCACATCTAGTGAGATATCTTGTTGAATAGATGTGATAGACTGAGTAGAAATGAACTGTTGTTTATTAAAACAAATTTTTAAAAAAGTCAAGACTGTCATCAGGTTTTGCCACTTTTTCTGTAGATACTTGATCTGTTGCATTCCAGTTTTGTTACAGATTTTCAGGTGATTATCCTTTCCTTACGTGGTGTCAGTGTTGATTCCAGGCATCAGTAAACCTTTGTGTCTGGAGCATCCTGCCAAATTTGTATAGGGCTGCAGAATGGCTGATGCAGCATGACAGAATTCACCACCAAGAGCGAAGTATCTCAGCTTCAAAATGCCATTCAGACTATCATAGTGCTAAATAGGGTAATAACATTTTTTAAGTTCAAGGAGATTACAGCTCTTCACTGACCTAAAAATTGATGTTATTTTAAAATGTGTTTCTAGAGAGAATAAATCTAACTTAAAAATTTTAATTTTTTTATTGCTAAACGTTGTGTATGAAAAGGATTTAAAGTCTGCTTTGTGCTTCTGTTCAGAGACTTGTAATGGTAACATGTGGGGGGTAGGGAGAAAGATAAGAAGTACTGACTTCTCTCTCACTAATCAGGACAGCAAACAGAAAGAGGCAAGTATTTAATGTGAATTTTATGTGGCAAAGTTTCAAACCAAGCACTGTTGCTCCTGTGTAGCGTAGCTTTGGAATTCTGTATATAGAAATAACTTTAAATATATTCGTAATATAATTGTATTATGGCTTTCCTGTTTCTTAATGAATTACTCAAACTATATAACAAGATTATATAAATTATGTAAGAAAAGAACTAAAATTTGTGATTTTTTCCTAGGTTTTGCATTTGATTGGAATGGCACTACAAGAAGAAAAACAACATCTGGAGAATCTCAGTGAGGAGAATGTTGTAACATTTACCTTCACTCAGAAAATATCAAGTATGCCTTTCTTTTCAAATGTATAGCAAATTTGAATTAGCTGAAAATGCCAGGATCTCATATTTTATTCTTCTGAAACTGTATTTACCAGAAGAGTATATTTGCTTGTCCATCAAAATGTTATCAAGTTGACTATAGATAAATGCTTTCTGCATGTGTAGATTCTATGATGATACAATACTAAAGGCACTTTCTAGAGGAGAAATCCAGAAGTTGAATAATTCCCTCTAGATCTGATTCTTAATATCTTTAAGTAGCATCTCAATAAAGATTGCTGCACATTATCAGATGCAATTGCAAAAATCATAGTTGCATTCTTAAATAGTCTTTTGATCTTGATTCTCCTTTGTATCATCTGACTAATGCCTCTAGTTTTGCTAACACATGAAAGTTCCATTTAAAGTAGTGGAAAATAAAATATTGGAGGTTCCCAAGATGAAAACTGTCAGGGAGCACATACAGTGCTTTTCTTTTGTAAGAAAATATAGTTAGTGAGCAAAACTTTTCAGGATTTAAAAGTTATTCATGAAAAGGTTTGCAATGGGGGAGAATTAAAAATTGGATATTGTGCCTGTTTGTTGAAGGAATTCTTCAGTTGCTGAACAAGCATTGGGGTTTCTTGTTTTTTCGTGTTAGTGAGTGATTAATCTGCCGGTAATAAGATAATCAGTTCTCATTGTAATTTTTCTCTCAGAACCAGGAGAAGCACCTAATAACTCCCCCAGCATATTAGCTATGCTAGAAACACTGCAAAATGCACCTCATCTGGAAGTGCACAAGGACATGATCAGATGGATATTGAAGGTAAATGTATTACCACTGAAATTCATGGAAATAAGATTTTTGAAACTTTCCTGATTACATGGGGATGATTTCCTTATTTCCCATGTGGATTTGTTGTAACTAGTTTTACTCTTCTGGATTCCAATAGTGCACATTGTGTAGTCAGGATTATGGTATATATAGTTATATTCTGTTATATTCTCATGTCCCAAACAAATCAAAGGCTTTTTTTTTTCCTTACAGACTTTTAATAGTATTAAAAAGCTAAGAGAAAGCTCTTCTTCAAGTCCTGTGGCCGAAACAGAAGGAAATATTATGGAAGAGGTAAAAGCAATCTGTAACAGCTGATCTAGAACAGGTCTGGGTGGTGACTAGCAAAGGACTATATTTCTGATTGTAGCTCTAAATCAAACATGGGAAACATCAGTGACTTCTGAAAATCTGTCTCGTAGTTTATAGATCAAACTCATTTGTTTGAAGAACCTGTTGGTAAAGTCCCTGAGCTGTTTTCCTTTGTTTCATATATTGTCATCTTCAACTCTTGCAATTCTACTCCGTAGAGTTGTCTGTAGTACAGTCACAGTATTAAATGTTTCTGCTCTTCACATAATTTCAGACTCCATGGAAAACTGCTAAAAGAAATGGTATCGATATATTTTGCCATGTAGGTAATTCCAGATAAGCTCTGCTGATGTGTGTAGCTCCACATGACATTCTAAGTACTGCACACAGACCTTGGAGCACTGTGGTGCGTTTAGGAATGGAGCTGCTGGAGAGGGAGAGCAGCACCAGAGATGAGACATGTCACTCTCTTACCCTTCTATCCTATGAATGCTTAAAGGGAAGAGAAATACAAAATACAGTTAAAGGTTGAGGGGAAGAGGTTCCCCTTCTAGCTCTGCAGGTCTGCCTGGCATTGAACACAAGCTAAAGAAAAGAGGACACAAAATAACTCTTTGGTAGACTTTTCTTTTGTCTTTTATGAGATTTTCATTGTTTGGAGGTTAGTACAAGTTACACATGGCAGTAGCTAAAATAAATAATCTGCTGTAACAAGACTTGAAAAATGACTGAGTGAACAACACAATTTCAGAGTTCACGTGATAAAGACAAAGCTGAAAGGAAGCGAAAAGCTGAGATTGCCAGACTGCGCAGGGAAAAGATCATGGCCCAGATGTCTGAGATGCAACGGCACTTCATTAATGAAAACAAAGAACTCTTTCAGCAAACTCTGGAGGAGCTGGATACTTCAGCCTCTGGAGGCCATGAAAATAGGTAAAGGCATCTTGTTTAAATTTTTTCCCATTAATGTTTACAGATTGTCCTATTGTTACACTTTCAATAGCTTTTTTTTTTTTTTTCCGATCTTGATGGAAAAGTATTCATTAGTTTCAGAGACAAAAAACCAGCAGTAAATGGAGTGCTTCCCTCCCCCCCTCTGTCAGAATTGTGGGGCAAATATAAACATAAACAAATAATTTTTTATACAAAATCACCCAGTAAGTTGTTAATGATGCTGAAGAGACTATGCCATTAAATATAGTAAATTGGAAATGGCTGATTATATGTCTGTTGAAGATCTGGAAGAGAATCTGCTTGGTAGTTGGAAATATGAATTACAGAATGCTAATGATTTTGTGGGGAAGTTGAGAATGTTTTAAAAATTCATATCAGACACTTAAGGGGTGGTGATGATGTGCTGCAGATTCAGTTTCTGTATTAAACTGGAGTGGGTTATATTATTGGGAGGGTATGAATTTTTTCTGGAAAATACATGCTACTTCTGGGCACATAGGAATTGTGATATAAATGCCAAAGTTATTTTTTGTAAGAGAGCATTTATCATAAATTAAGGAAACTCACTAAGCACACTTAAGTCATGATCTGAATTATAATGTTTTTCAAATAATTTGCTTATTAATTTTCTTTGAACATTCTAGCCCTGTAATTTCGGATGCAAAACTCACAGCCTTGGGTCCAGAGCAAACTAGAGTAGCTGAACCCAGACAGGTTGTTATGTGTATATTGTGCCAGGAGGAGCAAGAAGTTAAAGTGGACAGCAGGGCTATGGTCTTGGCAGCATTTATTCAACGATCAACTGTGTTGTCTAAAAATAGAAACAAAATTACTCCAGATCCTGGTAAGTAACCTTTCATAGTTCTCTTAAAGAATGTTTGGGTTTCAGTGACAGCAGCATTTTTTCATCTGAGACAGTGACATAGCCTTCTTATATTAACTGTTTGTGAATGGCTTCATTGTAATCAGTGGTAAAACTCCCATATTTTTGGTGAGGTAGAAATGTGTGTGCTGAATAATGTAAATCACTGTGAGGCATGAGCTCAATGTTCTGCCAGTCATTTGTGATAAATTATTTATAGCTGTTGAAAAAAACCCTTAAAATCAGAAGTGTTTGTTCTTAAACCATGCTTCAGAGAGAGGAGGTGTTAATGTAGTGCTTTAAGAGCACAAGATGTACATTTTCTTCCTCTCAATTATATCATCTGAAATGCCTCTTAGTGATAATAAAAAATCTCAGATTTAGGTACTTTGTGAAACAGATCACAGCGAGCAAGGTCATTGTTACAAAGGTTTCTCTGGATTCTGTATGTGTAAACACAAAGAAAGAAATCTTTGCACTGTGTTGTTTTGCATTCTCACTCTGAAGATGAATGTCCTTGAGCTCATTGTTCGATGGTACTGAACCACCAAAACTGCAGGTCGATCCTGGAGACTTTTAGCCAGGGTCCCACACCTCTGAAAGTGTGGTTTGAAGCCTTTAAGTACAGTACATACCCTCAAACCAAAGTAAGGTGATACTCATAAATTATTTAAACAGTTTGGATTGTGAGGGATTAGTAATGTGTTTTGTATTTCATCAGATGAGTTACACTTCTATGATAAAGTTAGGTAATAATGTAAATGTGGTAGCATCAATCTGTAGTCAAGTCTTTTGAGAAATGCTTATTTTAAATTTGTTTGTTTTTTTTTTCTTTTAAATACAGAAAAGTATGACCCCTTATTCATGCACCCAGATCTGTCATGTGGAACACACACGGGTAGCTGTGGACATATTATGCATGCTCATTGTTGGCAAAGGTAAAAGGTTATATTTACGTTTTTAGTTCAAATAACATTTCATGTAAGCAGTTTGCCTAATGGCACTAATTTTAATGGCAAAGTTCCTACAGTGTATTAAACTTGAAAAGGAATTTCAGGAAGTGATTAAAACAGTTTTTTCTGTTGGAAAAGAAAGGAGTAGAAATCAAATGCTGTAAACATACTCAAAATAATTTTCATCTACTGCCATCTTGATAAAGAAGAGTCCAAAGCATGCATGGCAGCTTTCATTCCCTTTCCTTGTTTATCCTGGGGGATAATTCCTTGTGGTGCACATGTATCTGGGAGCTCAAGATTTTTTTTTTGTTTTTCTGCAGTTCACTGCTAGACCTGCTTTTGCTGCTGCTTCTACTATCTACTGAAGTTTTAAATGACAGTGCATCCCTTGCACTCTTAATTCTTCCAACAGGTTTAATTTGAAGTAGAAACATCTATGACTGGTTCAAGTTCATCTTCAACATAAACTCTATTTTATCCTATGTTTCTTAGCATTTTAAGAAAGCCTTTTGCAGTTATTTTTGTTCTTTGATTTTTGGAGGCATATAAACATGCTTAGTGCTGTGTGGTGCTAATGCCACATGACAAATTCAGACCATTTGTGCCTCTGACTTCGATTAGGCCCTTGCTTTGCTCCTTGGCATGGCTTCTGAAGTGCCTAATTTCAAATTCTGCCTTGTATATGAAGTATGTTAAGAGCTCCCAGGGATTCTGTGGCTGTTACCACACAGGTAATAGCACAGGCTTCATTTGTGGTCTTTGATGTCACTGCTCACTGAAGATAGGTTTTTAATCTTCTTGTGTAGCTCGTGTACAGTCCTTTGTGGTTGCCATAATCTCCTGGAAATACCCTTAAGTGCCTGTATTCAGATCATTTTGGGGTCATCACTGGGCATGCTTCAAACCACATCAGAGGCTCCTGGAATAGCAGTTACATTTAGCAAAGCAGTGAATTCAGTTCCTTTTTCATAGAGAGTACAGCCAACAGCTTTTTCGACTGCTGCTGTTTTGGTTGTGGCCTGTAATAGAAAAAGCCCAAGGATAATGCTCATGTCATCTTCGTAAAAATTTTCTGTAAAAATGAGTTGGGTTTTTTGATTTGGAGTTTTTGTTGTTGTTTTTGTTTCTTTCTTTCTTTCTTTCTTAGTTTTTTTTGTTTGTTTGGGGGGGCTTTGTTTGCCTGTGTTGTTTTGTTTTGTTTGGGGATTTTTGTTTGTTGGTTTGGTTTTGGGTTTTTAATGCTTTAACTTTCTCTCTACCTCTTCCCCTTTTTTCCTAAATGTAATGTTCAGACTTAACTGTGATTTTAACAACCCAGTGACCTTCAGCACTTTAGGGTATGTTTTGGCAGCCAAAAGCACTAATGCTTTTTCAGTCAGAGGGTAGAGGTTTTTCATTCTGATAATACTCTTATCTATATTTGGGGAAAGACAAAGCTGTGTCTTCCTGAGGATTTTTTAATTTCTATGTTCAAGTAATAATGATTTGCTGCTAATGTCTTGCTCTTTTCTAAAGGTATTTTGATGCAGTCCAAGCAAAAGAGCAACGAAGACAACAAAGATTGCGAGTACACACAAGTTATGATGTAGAAAATGGTGAATTTCTTTGCCCACTTTGTGAATGCTTGAGCAACACTGTTATTCCTCTGCTTCCTCCACCAAGAGTTTTGTTTAACAGGTCAGTTTGGTTTATAAATGTCCTCAATAAATATAAAAAAACAAGATGCCAAACCAGCTACACCCCAGAAGGCCTTCCTGAATGTTTGTTGTCTTCTGTTCTGATAAATGCAAGTGGATTGCCTGTATGCTTTTTTAGGTTTCTGGATTTTACTTTGTTATTATATATTAGGAAAGCATAGGATCTGCAGAAAAAGAACTGAATGTAGAAAAATTCCCGAGCAGCAGAGAAAGAGCCCAATGAGGAACTGATAAATGATGTTGGAATGCCTATGAAATACTAATTCTGTCTATGGATTGTTTTAACAGTTTTTTGGGGGTTTTTTGGACAGGTTAGACTTTTCAGGCCAACCAAACCTGACTCAGTGGATCAAAACAGTATCCCAGCAAGTAAAAGCCCTGCAGTTACTTCGAAATGAAGACTGTGCAAGTAAGTCTGAAGAAATCTGTATATTCATTTGTGGAAATGTTATAATATTCATGGAAAGGACCAAGCACTTTAGTTCTGCCACAATGCAGTTGAGAGATGATGGCAAAAGTGGCTAGAACAGTTTGGGATTTCAGTTTCTGGTGATGGAATTTCAGATTCTGCTTCTGCACCTTTCTATAATGTAGAAATTATGTATGAGTGAATAATCAGTGATCTATTACTTTTTGTTTGTACAGGCCATTCTGGTCATTCAGAAAAAATGGATCAGCTGCAATTACCTGAAGGATTTAGACCAGATTTCAAACTGAAGTATGTATTTACATATTAACAAATCATTAAAAGTTAATCATGAAATCATAACATGAAAATAGAACGTAACTTCTGTGATAGAAGTCTCAATAAGTAGGGCAAATATATGGATTTTGCTTAAATTAGAAAAGTTAATATTGTTATAATGATGACATTGAAGTCCAGCCCAGAAGTTCTAAGTAATTCAGTAGAATTTCAGAAGTGAATGTGCTAAGTCGTTGTTCAGAAAAATGTTGCAGTTATATAAATTATGGCATGAAGATTAAGTTTTGTACTACTTGTAGCTGGATGAAGGATTCATTATTATGGCCAGCACAACATGTAAAACATGAAGGAAGACTATGAAATGGAGAGAATGCTAATATGTAATTTCAGCTGTAAAGGTGTATTTGTTTTTGGTTCTGCACTCTCTTCACTTCAGGAGAAAGTAACAAAACTTGTTATGTAATACACACATTCATCTGCCAGGTGCACACAAAATGCAAGACTCTTATCCCAGCTGATGATAGATTTAGCTTTCAGTCACACACATTTCTTGTAATTTAGCCTTTACTTGGTCTTTGAGGACTAGATATTCTTAACACTAAAAATAAGATTGGTTCCAAACAGATAATCAAAAAATAATTTGGGATCTGTCACAAAAAAATGAGGTTACAGAATACTAGATCCAAAGAAGGATATTGGAGTTGTCACTTAAATTTTAAAACTCCAGTTGTTCATCTGTGGGGTGAATGCTTATCATTAGAGGTACTATGCTGTCACTGGAGGAAAGAATGAATTAATAATATTGTTTTCTTTGTTTCAGGAGTCCTTACTCTGAGAGCATAAAAGAGATGCTGACAACTTTCGGTACGGCAACTTACAAAGTAGGCTTGAAGGTTCATCCAAATGAGGAAGACCCACGTGTACCTATAATGTGCTGGGGCAGCTGTGCTTACACAATACAGACTATAGGTACTGATCTGCTCATTTGGCTTCTTTATAGGAGATTTTTGGAATTTGGTTAAGCTCACAACAATGAATTTTGTTGTTTTTTTTTTTTTTCCCAGAACGAATTTTAGCTGATGAAGATAAGCCATTATTTGGTCATTTACCTTGTCGACAGGTAAGGAACAAGTAGCATTTCCTCTCTGAATTGGTGGAAAAAAGAGGGACTTGTGCTTCATTAGGAATATTTACATTTTAAGTTATGGTTATTGGACAGTTTTATTTGTTGAATCTATTGTTTAGTTGATCTGTATCTGATTATTAAACTATTTAAAAATCACATCTAGCAAAACTGTTACATTTTTTTCCTATAAACACATAACTTATTAAGGCTGTAGTTTCTCATGGTAACAGTCAAAATAAGAGTGCCAAAAGGTACTTGCATATTTGCATAAACATAAGTATCTGTCATATGCTTAAACAGTCAAACTGCCCCCATAAACTGCAGTTGAGAGGCCTGAAAAAATGCTGTTAATTTAAAAGACCTTTTCATGTTGAGGAACTTCATTAACTGTGGCAGTGTCTCTTTTTCTTTGTTTTTACAGGATGACTGCCTTACATCGCTAACGAGATTTGCAGCAGCTCACTGGACAGTTTCATCTCTTTCAGCAGTACAGGGTCACTTTTGTACTCTATTAGCATGTAAGTTTGCCACCTTATGCTGGTTTTCTTTGTGAAGATACACGAGTGCTTTCAGAATGACTGTTAATATTGATTAGAAGAAGATTATTTTAGGTAGTGGTTTTAAGTAATAGGCCAAGAGCTGCTATTTCCACTATATGTGTTATTTGCTAAAAAAGACATTTCTTTTGGACTGCAGCTCTGAGAGAAGCATGAATGTTTTGCTGTAAATGAGTTCTGTTGATTCTTTGTTAGAGAAAGATACATGGAGCAGAGGAGAAGGAAATGTGGTCCTTCACAAAAATAATCCACTGGAGCTTTAAAGATGAAGAAGTTAAGATTAATGTAGTGTGGAAAGATATTTGCAGAAGTCTGTAATGCATCTGCAAACTTTTCTCTCTTTGAAAAGCAGGATCTCTGAAAAGACAGGACTTATATGTAATGTCATATGTTAATTGAGAATTTTAATGAGAACAGCCAAAATGTTCCAAGCTTGAAGAATTAGTAGATACAGATGAGAAGTCTGAAGTTCAGCCTAATGAAGTAATTGCCCATGAGAGGACTGTTCTGAAAGGGTATTATAAAATGGGATAACTTTAATATCTCCAGTCAGTTGAGCAGAGAAAGTTTTAAAATGCATTGATATACTGAAATTACAAGTAGATGGATACCAGCTATTTCAGCAAGCAGTTGGCAGTTTTATGGGGAAAAACTTAATTGGTATGAATTTGTAGCAGTAATGGTTGAGCTGAAGAGAAAATTTCACTGCTGGATGTTTGACTGGACCTTTGCAATATATGGTGTTCTGAGTGTTTTGAGTTCCTTGAAAGCTTGAATCAGTACTTCTTCAAAGCTCTCCTTCCTTCCAACTGACAGAAGCAACTGTACTGCTTTTATTTTTATGAAGGAAGTTTCTGCTATTTTAATTTTTCAGGCTAGGAATAATGAAAATTATGAGCCTTGTCTGCATTCTCTAAGCCCTACATAAAGTTGAGTTACTGAAAATAAGTTCAATTTTTGAAGTCTCTTGCTTTGGTCGTGTTTTTGATACAGACATTTTTCACACTTTTGGGTTGAGTTCTGTGGCTATATGCTGACAAAAGGAAAAGCGTTTGAAATCTGAGTCGTGGTGAAATGTTTGCTAATAGAAATAGCTACCAAATGTCACATGTCTTCAGCTCTCAATTTTTTTGGCCACCAAGGCAGCAGTCTTCAACTGAAGTATTTTCAAGTTGTCATGATGAGACTATTTTTTAATGTAGTGGGGTTTTTAAACTTGGCAGCTTAATACTTATAGCTACATTGTAAAATATTGTAAAATATACCCAGAGCTGAAGCTTTATTTCCATCAGATTTTACTGCTTGGAGTAATGAAATAAGCAACCGTTCCTCGATTGTTACCTAAAATATCTTGTAACATTTTTCAAGACACTGAATTTGTGTTTGCTTTTAGATGAATATGCTTGCAGTTCATTAAGTCTGTGAATTTCTTTGTCAGCTTGAGTGATTTGGTTAATACTTTGTGATTACTGTAAATACTGCAGAGACGGAGAGACCAACATCTAGATCTACCTTAATTGGAGATAAAGAGGTGATTTCAAGAGACTGTAGCAGTTTTGAGTCAGTAAGGCAAATGATTTATGTAAGGCACGTTTAGGCAGTCTTGTGAAGTTTAGCAGATTGCAGAAGTTTTATTTGAGAGGCTGTTCAAGAGACAACAATCAGTATTCCTGTTTAGTCACTATTGTTTGAGCTTATTTCTGCCAGAGCTTGAGATACTGTCTCATTTTGTCTCCCCCTGGAAACCCAGGAAATGAAAGAAAGTCACCATGGGAGTAGAAATGGCTACCTGGGTTATTTTGTTTTAATACAATAAAGTAGGCAAAATTCTTTTCCAATAATGTTTAACAGTTCTTGAATTAACTCTGGCCAAACCAAAATACAAATGTACCTAAGTTCTTTAAGCATGTAAATGAAGGAGATGGCTCTCATTTTTAACTGAAGTACACTAAAATCTTTTCTTGTATAAATGTTCAATTAATTTTTTTTTTTCCTCTCCAATATACTTAGCACTGGTGCCTAATGAAAAAAATGGGAATCTTCCTTGCATACTTGATATTGACATGTTTCATTTATTGGTAAGTATATTTCTTAATATATATTAATAATGTTTTGATCCAGGAGGCAATGGATAGTAAAAAATATTGAAAACGTTCTCTTTACTCTGGGTTAGGAGCCTTTAAAAATATTCAGGTTTTTAGTATTTTTTCACTGCTTAGTAAATTTGGAAGACTTTTAAAATTAAATAAAAGTATTGAACAAAAGTATTCTTTTCTGTAAATTAAAAAGGGATGAGATAGAATGCGTACTCTTTGTCTGTTAAAAAAACCCAAAATACATGGAAACAACCCCTGCAACAAAAAAACAAACGCAACCAGACTCAAAACATCTGTGTGATTAGCTTCAAAATTAGCTTTATGTAGTATGCTGCCTTCAAGGGGTGTAGTTGCAGCATGAGCAGAGAAAAGGGGAAGATCAAAAAGGAAAAGCAATGTACCAACTTCCTTGTTTTCTTTCACAGGTAAGCTTGGTGCTCTCTTTCCCTGCCATACATTGTCAGGATTTTTCAGGGGTTAGTCTTGGCACTGGAGATCTTCACCTGTTTCATCTTGTCACTATGGCACACATAATACAAATTTTACTTACCTCATCAACAGGTAATGCCACTTTGTCTCAACTTTTATTGAAAAGATTCCTCTAGTCTTTACTTAGGAAAAAGTTATGGTGCTGCTGGTAAATGTGTGCAGCTTACAGTTACAAAATAAAATTGTTGGTGCTGTCTTTGAGCCCACAAAGAGTATTGGTAAATTGTACTCATCAAAACTCAGTCACGTTGTCTTTGTGGCTCTACTCTGTGAGTTTCTTGGAGTATAGCTAGTGATGAATCCTGGCTTTCCAGCTGCTTTGGCAGTGCCTGGGAGTGTTTATTATGGGCTTGGCTTGGGCATTACATGATGAATGGGTTGCAGTTAGCAAAGTAAGGAATCAATGTATCTCCTGGCAAGAGGAGCTGGATAAGACATAGTTTGCCAAAAAGCAAAGAACTCCAAGCAAGTACCTCAAGAAACCCAACTAATTGAACAACTAAGCCAGCACCTCACTGGAGCTGACAATAGCAAAAGCTTACCACATGAGATGTGCAGCAGAAAACTGCTGTCCATATCCTATCCCAGTAGAATGCTTCTTAGTATGGGCATTTTTTTCAGAACTAGACAAAATACGTTCTTGTTGTGTAAACATGTATATATGAAACAATTTGTTAATTATTTATTTCCTCTTCAGAAGAGAATGGCATGGACCAAGAAAACACTAACAGCGAAGAGGAAGTAGCTGTGCTTACACTGTATAAATTTCTTTGCCAGTGTACAGGAAGGTAAAACCATGATCTTTTGATAAAATTTTGTTATTTTTCTCCCTCCTGAACTGAACATTAACTACTGACTGAATTCTATGTGCTAGTGCTGTCAAAGATTTGGCACTTTTAACTTGGGAACTCTAACATCTTGATTCTTGCCCAGCACTTCTAGATTCACTTAAGTAGCCATTCCTGTAAATTTATCTGTGATCAGGAAGATAGCTGCTCATGAGGACTGTGCTCAGAAACAATTTTTTTAGTCATTTTGCAGAATCTGGAATTGGCAGTGTTTGAGCACAGAAAACTTGTTAGGATGGGAATGGCTTGAATGGAAAGAAAGTAGGTTTTAGGTGAAATTAGGTGCTATATAGGTGGTGTATAAGGCCCCTTCTAACCCAAACCATTCTGTGATCTGAAATGTTAGTGCAGAATTCTCCCTAAATTACTGTCCCAGCTGGTTACATTTTTACAAATCTCTTTTCTTGGAGTTTGCTTTGAAATAAACATTTTGCTTAGTGATTGTTGCAGCTGAAGTCAGTCATTTAGTATGCAGTGTGACTGAAGACTTACTAAATATAGCTCTCAAACTGAAATGATTAAATCAAAGGAAACTTTTTTTTTTCTTTTATTCTCTTAAGTGCCTTGAAAGAAATTTCCTCAGGCTGGCACCTGTGGAGGAATCTAAAAGCTGGAATCATGCCTTTCCTGAGATGTTCTGCTTTGTTTTTTCATTACCTAAATGGAGTCCCAGCACCCTCAGAAATTCAAGGTATTGTCTGCTTTGTATTAAATCAGTTTTCAAGATGTAAACATTAGTGGTCAAAATATATTACATTTAAACTCTCTTGTCTGAACTGATTGCATGGATGTGGGCTTGTTACCAGTGCAGCATCATATCAGCATAGTAAAAAAGGCAAAAAAATTTGATTTGTTTTTAAAATATATTTTTAATATAGAGGTAAATGCCATTCTAGATTACTTAAAACAGAAATAGATTGCCTTCTGTTAATAAGGGGAATTTTGGTTGTTTCAAAGCTCCTTGGATTGCTGTTTTCAAATTAGACCTGCTTTTTCTTGCATTGATTTCATTCATAATATTATATTAATATTATATTAATTATGAATAATTAATATTAAGGCCAGGTAGGATGAGGCAACCTGGTCTAGTGGAAGGTGGGGTGGAATGAGATTGTCTTTAAGGTATCCTCCAATCCAAACCATTCTGTGATATCTCTGTATATTCACTATTTTATGTTACACCCCGGATAATCGATGTTGGTAACATTCTTTACTGTCCTCCACATATGGCATATGTGGGGATAGAATGCAAATCTGAAGGTGGTCATAATAAACATTTTAAATATGAAGTTATGAGAATTGTACACTTTTTTGTTTTTCAGTAAATGGAGCAAACCAATTTGAACACTTATGTAGCTATCTTTCCTTGCCAAACAACCTCACTTGCCTTTTTCAAGAAAACAGTGAGATTCTGAACACACTAATAGAAAGGTAAGTTGTGTTTTTGTGCTCAGTTTTAGCATAATAAAGAATCCTGCACAAAGTAGTAGTGTAACTATTCTCCCAGGAATACTATGGAAGTGAATCTTAGATTTTGGAAAGTGTTTATGAAAGAAGTGTTTTGAAAGAAACCATTTTGGTTGTAGTGGTTTTTTAATAGAGGTACTGTGGATTTTTTGCTTATTTGTTTTTCTATCATCTATTGAAGTTAAAAGCCAACGTTTTTTTTCTTGTAGTTGGTGCAGTAATAATGAAGTAAAAAGATACCTGGAAGGCAAGAGACATGCTATCAGGTAAACATAAAGGGATTTTAAGCAGAGACAGGGGGAAAAGCTTTAGTGTTGCAGCTTTCTCCAGATGTTTTTTCTAATGGGTATTTATAATAACATAATATCTGTTCTGCTTTATTAAGTAATAAAGATATTAGGGAAGAAGTGATTTTTTAAAAAAAATTATAAGAAAGGGAAATACTTCCTAAATGAGTAGATTTTAAAGGCAAAGTTTAATATTAGGGTTTTATTTAGACTGATGTGTAGGAAGTCGTAAGTGTTATAGAAGTCATAAAATTTAATTTAATCTCATGTTTCGTATTACTTTGTACCTTCTGCAAAAAATATGATGTTACTAGAAGGTGTGTATAACCTTTCTTTAAAAATATCAGGCATTGAAGAGCTTTTTAAATTGTCTTTAAAAAAGAATCCAATTCCTTCAGTAAAGCCAGCACCAAGTCAGTTGCTGAAAAGAAAGCCAGCTTTTCATACGTTTGTTCTTGCTGCACAATTACTTGGAATTCAGAATGCATTTAATACTTAGTTGGTGTAGAAAAGCATTTAGGGTGTTGTTTTTTCTGGAGGGTGGGTAAAAACAGTGGTTAACAATTATCCTAATAATTGGAAATGAATGGGAAGTTCACAGTGCTGTCATTAAAAACATATCCCTGCTTTTTAATCTCCTGTGCTAAATACATAAAGTCAATCTTTTAACATTGTGCATACAATAAGACTGTGATAAAAATAAAAATTAATCACTTCATCTGTGAAACACCAGACCATTAACAAAATTTCTTACACAGTAAGAATATTCTGGTTCTGTAATTGATTTCTTGTCACATGTGATTGTTGGGATCTTTTCCATGTGTTCCATTTGCTGATTCTTATCTGCTCTTCCCAAGCTTATGTCTAACTTGACAGTGATGATTTCTTTTTCCTCTCAGCATGTTCTTGTATATTGCTTCTGTTGCAAACTTCTATTTGCATTTCACAGCCTAATTTGTATTATTCCTAGAATTGAAGATTATTGTAATTTTGTGTATAGTATCTGTTACTTTTAAATATATATTTCAAATATATAAGTATTTGATATTAAATAGGTCCTTTTTTCATGGAATGCATATTTCATTCTCTTCAGGATACAAGTTCCCTAAACTTGAAAGTCAAACTATTTTCCATTCATATTAGTGACAAAAAGAAAATACAAACAAACTTATACAGGAGAGGAAAAAAATATTCTTTCAATCTATAGTGACCTCATAATTAGGTTTGCTAAAAGCATACAAATGACATGTATTTTCCACCTCTGTGTTTTCTCAAATTTATAAAGAATAAGACTAATAAAAGAGGAGGTGGTTTATTTGAGAGATGATGTGTGTTCATCTTTTTATGTGCTACCATTTTACTCAAAGAATGGCAGAAAAGAATGAAACTTAAATTAATTACTCACAGATGCTGTTTAGATGAGTCAGGAAAACATGAATGAGTTTGAAGTCGCTTGTGTATTACTCACTGAAATATGAGTGCTGATTTGATTGCTTTATTCTAGCTATGCAAGAGAATCCAACAAATTAATCGACCTTCCGGACGACTACAGCTGCCTCATTAACCAAGCATCCAATTTCTCGTAAGTTGTGTGCAATTACAGTGAGCACCCCAAAGTCTGCTGCTCCTTTCCATCAGCTGGGAAACCTTTAACCTGAAAGTCTCAGAGAGTTGTGTCTGGAATCATAAGGGGCACATAGCATTTATCAGCCAAACTGCCCTGTATTTCAGTCAAACAGTGAAGTAGAAATTTCAGCTGTTAACTATATAAATGTTCAAAAGTACTTCGGAATCTTTTCACTATCTAGAGTTTACGCATATAGTGGTTTTCTTATTCCTTTTTTTTTTTTTCCCTAACAAAAGGTGTCCAAAATCAGGTGGTGACAAAAGCAGAGCCCCAACATTGTGCCTTGTGTGTGGGACCATGCTGTGTTCTCAGAGTTACTGCTGTCAGACTGAACTTGAAGGGGAAGATGTTGGAGCCTGTACTGCACATACATTCACTTGTGGTTCTGGAGTGGGCATATTCCTTAGGTAAGGAACTGAACACCTCTCCTTGCTGGGTTAGAGGGTGTGTATAGTCATTAAATTAATAGTTCTATAGATGTGATTGCAGGGGTGGTTTGTAAAGGCAGTGTTTTGTTTACGACAGGGTTGCCTAAAAACTGAAATGTATTCATCTTCCTATGCTTTGGTGTTAGGTTCAGAGGTTGCTTCTTTGAAGATGAAATTTGAAAGAAAGTTCAAATTTCATTTTCAAGGGAATTTATTTTGCCTGTGCATTTATTTCTACTCAAGTATTACAAAATTGTGAAGGTAAATACTTTGATTTTGCTGCTGCTGTTGCTGGTGAAAACGTAAAAATTCATTTTAGTTTTCTTCCTGCATACAGGGGAGAGTTAGATAATGTCTATTTTCACTTTGGCAAAGATTAGCGAGAAGCAAAATTGTTTCATTTTCTTGTGGTTCTGTTGAGTATTTTGCACAGACTGCAAATAATAAGACATGAAACGACATTGTTTTAGCTGCTACTGAGGAGTGATAACAGGAAGAGAATGAGAGATGTAGTTTTAAAACAATGTGCCTTTGAAAACCTGTATGTGCAGATGTTACAGAATTAAAGTAGGTAAGAACAGAAAAAGCAGTGTCTATGAAAGTATGAGAAACTATTCACCTAAAAATCAACATCTAAAAATCTTCTCTCTGTTTCTCTCCAGAGTACGAGAATGTCAGGTGCTATTTTTAGCTGGGAAAACAAAGGGCTGCTTTTATCCTCCTCCTTATCTTGATGACTATGGAGAGACAGACCAGGGACTCAGGTAAATATTTTAAAAGCTACATCTTTTAAAGACAGGAATTATAGAAGTGTCTATAATTAGGACAAATAACTTTTTATGTTACCTTTTTACTTTGATTATATAAGTAACATTGTATTTTGACATTGCTGCTGCATCTAGTATCTTCAGATGTTGTAATGTTAATATGTGGGTTTAGGTTACAAATATTTCATGAAAGATCTTCCCCGGGTTAAGAACAGCTGTCTTGGAAACTGCTAAAAGTTTTAAATCTTTCTAGCATCTGTGAAATTGACTAGAAACTAAGGCTGAAAATTTCATTTGTATCTAGCGCATTTGTTTTTATAACCTGTGTTTATTTAATACCAAGTGGAAATAATATGATATTATTTTATTTAATGTGGTAGTCTTAACTCCTATCTCTGCTTCCTATGTGAGGATAATTTAGGGACTTGGTGTTGTTAATACTTGCTATTTCTGAAACTGCCAAAACCAGAGAATCTGAGCTAAAAACCTGCATTTGGAGTTCTGTGGGCTGGATTTCAGATTCCCAGAGGCTGGAGGGAACTGTTGAGCTGTAAGGAAGGGGCACCGAACAAGGTAGCACTGCAGGTTACTCATCCAAATACCTATTGATTTGCTCTGACAAGGGTTATCTAAATATTGTAGTATTTTATGGGGTTATCTAATACTTAGTGTGTCACACCTGAGTGTTTGTGCTTAGTTGCAGTGTTTTATCATTCCTGATAAGTGTTATCTCCTTTTCAGACGTGGGAATCCCTTACATCTGTGCAAAGAGCGATTTAAAAAGATTCAAAAACTCTGGCAGCAGCACAGTATTACAGAGGAAATTGGACATGCACAAGAAGCAAATCAAACTCTAGTTGGCATTGATTGGCAGCATTTATAATGATTGTCTGCTGAAGACTGGAACTTTATTAAAGATTTTTGTAATTCAGTAAGCTTTTCAAAGGAGGGCTGAGGAAAAAAGTCTAAGGAAAGAACCCCCACCAAACTCAGTCCTGTTATTTAATCTTTGTTTTACAATGTATTTCATAAAGATACCAGTTAACATTAATCAAGTAAAATTCTTTCTATGTAAGCAGGTTTTATTAGTCCTTTAATTTGCACTGTGCTTCCTTCACAGAAATGTCTTGGGTTATAAACCTGGGCAAATGAACTTAAGTTTCTGATAAAAAAAAAAAGAATGACTCTTTTTGGAAGTCTGACTATGATTTTTCATATGAACTGAAGAGAAAAAGACTGCTGAAACAGAAACTAGATAGAGCACAATTCCAGATTGTGTTTTGCCCCTTGCTAGTAATCTGAGCCGGTTTATTTATTACTCTGCATTTTAATACTTTTGCTGTGTGTACATGCAATGGAATGGAGTAAGGAAGCAAATAATGTAGCAAATGGATGTTTCTGTCTGCATCAGTGGATAATTCACTCTTTCACTTGGTGTATCTAAAAAGGATTTTGTCATTTGTACTCTTGCAGCTTTCTTGCTTCCAGTTGTTTTTTAACTAAAAAAAAAACTAACACTAGCTTTACAAGTAAAATTATTTAATTTAAAGCTTTTTCCAGAGCACTGCACTCCTTAGAATTATGTAATTTTTAATTTGAATTTAGCTGGGAAACCCTTTCACTTTCAATTACGTGATTGGTTATTGATATTCAAGGATTGACATTGTGCTTTAGAAGTTATTTTAAGATAACAATAATATGTAAAAGTCACGAAAGCTAGTTTTATGATAATTTTCAGAAGCACAGAAGATATTTTTTTCATTTTTGTTAACAGTCAACTTTTAAGGTGCAAGTCCCATCTTTTTTTTGTTGCAGATAAACTGAGTGGTTTCTCTGGCTTTGAAGGGTCACAATAACACTGCCCATATATTTTTTTTCTCCCCTGTTTTCCCATCAAGTATATTTACTTTTTGGCTTGATTTAAAGCTCTGTAAAGATGTTTGCATATAGTATATTTTATAAATATATTCTATAACTGCGCAGATTTGCACTTGATATGAGGGTGCCTGAAGGCAGTGAGTTTTCTAGTTGTATGTAATTAGACCTCCAAGGTGTCTCTAAAAATCACATTATGCTTACTGATTTAAAATAAAATCCATTACCTTTCCCTCTCTTATCTTCTGAAAAATTAGTAAAATCTTAATTTGCATAGTTCTGTTTCCTTAATAGTCTATGGTTCTTTCAGTTACGTCTTAATTTCTGACTACGTCTCAGCCTGGATAAACAATTCCCTTCACTCTCTGCCAGATTTTCAGTTACACTTGGTCTGACTGAATTGTTCCTATTTTTACAGATTTAATGCTTCGGATAAATTTTGTATATTCATGGTGTACAGGACAATTTTTCAAACATTCAGTAATAGTATTGAGTGAAGATGTGAAGTATCAAATAAAGAAACTTGGCCAATGTGGATTTCCTTTTCTTAACATCAGTACAGACTGCTTTTGTCTCTATTACCTGTCATAGATTGGATCATTTATATATTGATGTCACTTTTTACAAAGAGGCATGGAAAAGTTGCAGGGG
This sequence comes from Tychaedon coryphoeus, assembly GCA_013398595.1. NCBI lineage: Eukaryota > Metazoa > Chordata > Aves > Passeriformes > Muscicapidae > Tychaedon > Tychaedon coryphoeus. The sequence continues at coordinate 20,817 of WBND01001500.1, forward strand.
AAAATGACATTTAATGCTTTATCTTTGCCCTTCTCTACTTAAGGTGGTTGACATACCAACAATTTTCTATGCATGGTACTTAGAAATCCCACTTTTTTGGTGATGTTACTATTCCTTTGCTTTTTAAGCTATGTGCCACAGTTTCAAATAATGTGTGTAACTGCATTAAAAAACTCTTTTCCTGTAATCATAATATTAAAAAGATAATTGATGGTTCTGACAGATTTCTCTGTGCAAACCAAAATGCTGACAGCAAGGAGAATTTTTTGTTTTTCCTAAGGGAACAGAGTTGGATACTGCAACCACAAATAGTTGCAAAGTATACAATTTATAATTTTTTTGCAGTTTGGTCATTCTTTACTCAAGACTTCCATTTCCTGTTTTGTTTTGCATGTGTTTATATTAATGTAGAAATATTTATATAAACAATGTTTCAGTATCAGGGAAATAATATCTGTAATAAATTGGCTATAACTTTAATATTTATGTATTATGTGTACAATCTAGAATATATTATTTGGGGGAGGGGAGGAAAAAAAACCGAACAAAACCTGCAAAAAGTCCCAAATACAAAACCATCATAACAAAATACAAAAAGCTGAAAGCATCAGGTATGAGCTTTTCATGTCAACATTCAATAAGTACTTTTAAAATGTCCTTTTTAGAATTTTGCTGAGCTTGTTCCTTCAAGTGTGCCCCTTGTTAATCACAAGCTGACAGAAATACCTGGATGTGCAACATCTGCAATTCCCTGGCTATAAGTGTAAGATGATTATATTATTAGTGTCACTTGCTTCAGTCAGCTAAAGCTTTCTTGACCTCTACCAAAAAGTCTAATCGTCTTTTTAAAGGATTGCAAGTTACATTTTATAAAGGGATGAGGGTTGGGGTTCACATCAGTTATGTTATTTACTCTGTTCATACTAGAAGATAACACTTTTTACTCCCCCCAGTCTGCCACATGAGGCTCATTTTTACTCTGCTGGAAGTCTTTAACCAAGATAACAAATGCCTTCTGATGCCTTCTGACTTGTGCCAAGAGCCAGTGCTCCCACAGCTCTCTAACCACTTCATGTGATGTTACAGGGAATTTGGCTGAGATGAAGTGCTTGTGGATTCTCAAGACTGTTTCCATTTTCAGCTCTCCTCTGGTTCTCTACAGCTGCCTCTCATGTCCCTCAAACTAGTCCTCAATGCTGATCACTAAGCAAGTAAACTGTATGCCTTCCCACTTTGTTAGCACTGGGAACCACCTGGATTTGAAGGGTTCACTGTGTTCCTGCACTATACAGTTCACTCCTTTCTCATTCGATGTGAACCCCTGCCAGCTCTCATGCTCAAGCCCTGGCATCTCATTTTAAGTGTATTCTGTTTTTTATTTTATGTTAAATGACGGTGTTCTGTTTAGAAGCTCTGCTGTGAAAAGTTTCTCTGTGACCTGAATGTGTAGAGGAGAAACTGCTCAACCCTCCTTCAGCATTAAATCCCAGCTGTTTTCCTTTCTGGAAGATTAAATTGTGCAAGGGAAGCTGCATCTCAAATCTCTTCACAATAGTGTCGTGTCATGAGCAACTGAGTTTTCAATCAGCTTCTCTTCTGCTCTGGACTCTGCTCTGCTCCTTTCTAGGAATTGCCTCCAGCAGGAAATGGTGACCCTCAATTTCCATTCTGCTGTTGAGATTATTGATTGTAGAAGTCAAATATGACAGTATTAAACAGTCTGGGCTTGAATATCAGCCCCTGGGGAATTCTGCTTGTAACTGGTTTGCTTCCAACTGTTCATTGCCACCCTCTGAGCCTGAAAATCCAGCCAAGATTCTGTCCACTTTGCAGTCTGTCTAGTTTACATCTCCCCAAATTGGTTATGAGTATGTCAGAAATCATATTGAAAGTTCTTCTAAAGTAAGACATCTGCTGCACAGAGAAAGAGTTTTACATCAGCAAAATATAGAAAAACAGACACCTCTGGAAATAGCAAGAGATACTGGGCTCATCTTTATGGGGTTCTGTGGGTCTTGGGTTCTGAGTATTTCTGTATTAGAATCAGCTTAGCTTTTGTTGAGCCAGTCCTGCATCACAGTGGGAATGGAATGGTACTTTTCATATCTTAACTGACATTAAAGGAACTTTCAGAAGGAGAAATCTGCTTCTCTACCATTAGCTCTTCAGTTCATCAGCTCCATACTGTGATTGTCCCAGAGTTCTTGATGCTGTGTGGAGAAAATTGCAGACTTCATGGGAACAACACTGGATGCAGTTATTATCCAGGCTTGCCTTCTGCAGGACTGCTTCCAGGTGCTGAAGGAGTGCAAGCCAGGGAGCCTGCCAGCCACCCCTCTGCATGCACAGCTAACACTTTGCAGTTTGACTCTGCTTTCTCTGGGTAGCTGGTTCAAGCTGCATGCCATGCCTTCTGCATCTCCTCAGGGACAGGCACACAGAAGGGTTGCTTAGCAGCAATGGGAAGTCTTACAGGCAAGTTGTCTTCAGGGAAATCTCTCTTACCATGAATTCTTTTTCCTTTGGTTTTTTTTCTTCTTGGGATTTGAGTGTTGAGGAATTAAAGTAGAGTTGGTGTTTCGTTTTGGGCTGTGTTCATGCAAATGCAGGAATAATCTCTTGGGAAGGACTTTGTAAATAGGTATTGCTGAAACAAAAGCTGTCCATCTGCTAATGACTGATGGAAGCCACATGGATGCATGGGTAGCACACTTTCATCTCCAGTTGCTAGTACCTTCAGGTTATGAGTGAGCTTTACCCCATGGGAATGTCAATTGTTGGAGAACTGGGAATGACTGATGGAAGGGCATCTCTGTAAGCCTGGGATAACTACATAAAGTTGCCTGCTTGGCTGCTGGGACTGCAGGGAGAGCACACACCACAGGCAGCTCTGGAGCTTGGAGGCATGGCCAGGAGGAGCTGGAACCTCCCTACCTCTTCTTGCTGCCAGCCAACAGTGCCTGTGGAGTCTGGGGATTCTGCTGTTGTGGAAGTTTGAACTGTTGGGTCAGGGACGGGGAAGAACTTGGGGATCCCAGCCTTTGCTGAGGCTCTCCATCTGTCAGTGCTTTCCCTCAGACCAGGTTCTGGAAGTTCATCCCCTGGAAAACTCCAAGAGGCCTGACTAAAAGTCCCACAGAGCTGTGCTTTTCAAACAGTTATGCCGCTTTTTCCAGTAAGAGGAAGAAGTGATTTCATTATCCATTTTATTCCAAGGCTAAGGGTCGGGAGAAATAGTGATTCCTGGTTCTGTTCCGGGAGAATCAGCTCTCTCATGGCTAATTCATGTGTGGCTTTTATGGAACAGCATTGAGCTAGTTTTGCTGATAATACTATTTGTCACCTTATAGTAGTCAGGGTGTATTAGTTAAGTGTGTGACAAGCTGATAGAGGAATAGAAGCTGCAATAAAATAGTTCAGGTGTTTACAAAGCAGTGCCCTGTGATTGGCACACTTGGGCATGCCTTGTATGCTTCTGCTCGTGTCGGGAGTGAGCGGTGAGTGCTGCTCAGTGCCCCTTACCACCAGCTGGCCCCAAGTAGTAGCTGAGTGTTTATGATATATTTATTTATGAAAGCTCAGTACTAAAACATTCTCTCACTTCAGCTTGAGATCCTGTAGAAGGGCATGGTGATTTCATCTCATTGAAGTGCACTGTATCCACCCACACACACCCATGCACACCCAGGCGTGTGTGTCCAAGCAGTCTGGCCAGGACTAGGTGCTACAGAGGACAGGAGCAATGGCTTTTGGAAGTGTCTTTTATATTCTTTATATTCAGTAGGACTTGTGGGGCTGTGTTTTGCCTCAGTATCTTGTTTCACCCATCCTAAATCTCAAGTAAGGCTGCCTGTTGTCTTTTCCTGTTTCGAGTGCCTTGGTTGGTACATAACAGCAGGAAGAGGAATGGCACACACCACACACTCTCCCTCTTGTTGCCAAAGCACAGGTCTGCTGCTGAGAAGGCAACTGCACCACGGCCATTTGGAGCTCAGGCTTCCTGGGCTGGGTGGAAACAACACATTTCTCAGCATCTTCCCACTTTATTGCTGTCAGTCACATCCCTTGTTATCCATACATGCTGCTCTTCAAAGGCTTGCTCCGTTACTTCTTCTGCTGCTTCATACGTGTACGTTTCTATTCATACTTCATTCGTGGCAGTTTTAACATTTCTTCTACAAATCTTTGTTCCACAGATAAAAATTGCTTTGCATATTTTTATCTTGAGTCTTTTGCATATTCATCCTTTTTTTTTTTCCTGCTCTTCTGCCACCTTTCCCCCTCTCCTGGCATGCAAACATTAGATGCCCAAATCTTACATCTTTGATGGAGAGATTTGTCAAACACTCCTCTCTTGGAGGAAAGAAGAAGAGGGAGAGTATGAGGAGTTTCGCAGTGCGCCAGGTGTAGGAGCTACGAAATGGCAAGTACTGATCTTCGTCTCCATGACAGCAATGATTAAATGTTACTTTTTCATCAGTTTGTGAATATATATTTTCACAGTCTCTTTTCAGACAGCGTGAGCTTGGAGGTGGTAAGTTTTCCAGCTTGTCCTTTGCGTGGGATCCTGGAAGAAAAGCCAGACTGGGTAGAGAGCCCCGGGCAGGGTGGGACAGCTGAGCTCAGGTTAGGGATGGTGCCTGTGCAGACCACTGTGGAATATTTTAGTGACTTGTAAAACCAAGGTGTTGATTTGAAATCAACCATGGATTTGAGGAACAATGTGTGAAATGTATTTCTGTACTTGCAGTACTCTTAAGTGTGGAGGATGGTAGTGTGTTAATGAATAGGAGAGAAGATTATATAAAAATAACGAGGGCGAGGGGATCAGCAATGTGTTCACTGATGTAATTCTCTGGTGTCCTCTAACTAGAGATGCCTGCTTTAGAAAGGTGCTGTTTGCTCCCTGTAAAGACAGCTCCAAGAAGCCTGTGTTTTCTTGCACTGATTTTATCAGAGTCTTGGAATGAATGTGCAATTTAGCACTAGAAGAAGAAAAAAACTCTGCAGTAATTGCTAAGCATCTACTTAATGCTGTTGAACTAGTCAGGCGTCTCATCTGTGTATAATAACTCCTTCCAGGTCAGGTTTTGGTAATTCATAAAGTGCTCTAATAGCTGAAAGCTTGGGGCATGACATGAACTCTGAAACAAAGAACTTTGTTGTTAGTTTGTTTTTTTTTTCTGTGTACTACTTTGTAATCCAGGGTCTAAGCTCCACTCTGTCAGCTTGAACAGGATGGAGCTGAAAACAAGGGATTTTGAGGTTTTTTCTTTTCTAATGGAGTGGTAGATGCTCTACACTAGCAACTTGTGTGTCACTTGGAGCATGCAGAAACACAGGGTGTTCAGTTGGGAGGATGGGGGTAACTGCTTCTAATGCCAACGTGTGAGACAAACATTTCTGTGTGGGCAGCACTTCAAATCGTTGGGCAGATGTGGAAGAGCAGTTATTCAGGCATTGAAAGGTGTCACATCCATTTAGGACAGCAAACCCAAGACCATGTGTGGTTGCTTCACTGCCCTGGAGCACAGTGGGTGCTCAGGGTGGGATGCCCTGCTCCAGCATGGCTGCTGAGTTCCTGTGGTTCCCAGGGCTGCAGCAGCAGTGGATCTGGTGGGACAAGGTTGGGGTTGAATCCTGCTCTCAGAGATTCGGGATCCACTTGATCCACCTTTGCCAATGACACAGACCTGGACCTGGCTGTGAAGTATTTGAGGAGGGTGTGTGGCACTGGGAATGTCTACCTGTGTAAGTAGCACTCCTGGTCGAGTGCCACCTTGCAAAGAGGGAGGGGACAGAAAGTTGTTTTCTCCTATTTGAAATCTAGACATGGAATTACAAGTTTTCTCCTGAATGAAATGCTTCCTGGAATGCATTTGATCCATTTTTAATATTACCTAATCTCAAAAATAATCTAAAATACTCTAATAATTAAAAAAAGAACTATGAGAAGTAGAGAATAAATTTGAATTTTAAGTCCTAATTACATTTAACATTCTTTGGAGAAAACAAGAAATGCTGTCAGAATTTGCTTAAAATATGCCAACAGCAACATTACAGAATCAATTTTACTTATGCTCCTGATTAATTTATGTAATTAATGAAAGATTCATTCATACAAAGTTGTGAATTTACCTTGACCTCGTTGGTATGTCCCCCATGTGTTTTTGTAATTTTTAGCCTTAGCCTTTTATTTGTGCTGGAGAAAACACGTGTGTAAATAGGAAAACTCACACCCATCTGGAAAAGTTTTTGTTTAAGGCAGAGCTGTGCCACCCTCTGAACAGGTTATTTGGGTGGCTGGGAAGGCAGGGGCTGGTTTGTTAGAGGAAAGCTTTGTGTTTGGGGACTGTGTGTGCCCTGGAACTGATGAACACAGCCAAGAGTCTCCTTCCAGCTTGGGTGTCCTGACATTGCTGCCTGGCTGGAGCGAGGGCTCTGTGTGTCTCTGGCTGGGAAGGACAGCGTTTCTTTGGTGCTGCTGTTAAATTCAGTTTCATCACAGACTTCAAAGTGACTTCTGTGGAGTTTTTTTCAAGAACTAAACATTTTCACCCTATTACCAAGGGAGTCAGCCTGGGGAATTGTGTGCCTGAGATTTATTTAGTGCTTTGTTCTCCTCCTTTCATCACCCTCCAGCTGCAGTTGTGCCTTTCCAAGTTCCTCATGCCCAGGTCTCCTCACTGCTGCTTTGCAATGCTTGACCCTGTTTTGCCTGGGGATGTGGTGCTTGGTTGCCTGGTGCAGGGGGTGTGCATCAGTCTGGCGGCAGGCTGCAGAGCTGCCCTTTGGTCCTTGTTTCACTGTTTGACTGGTTCCTGATTCCTGCAGCACCCTTTGCTCTGGGGAGCTTGGAGGACAATCCATGGTAATGTACTTCCTCCTGGTTTGTCGACTATCCTCTTAGAAACAATCAGGCCAGAGTAGTTGTTTGCATGTGCCTTGTGGGGAGCTGATGGGATGGGAGGGGTGGGAGTCCTGCTCAGCCCTCCCAAATGTTAGGGAGGAACTGCAAAAAAGCGTGTTCCCCAGGGCAGGGTGCTGCAGAGACTGTGATGGAGACTCTACAAAGCTGAGCTCCAGGCCAGGGTTTTTTCCAGCTTTCCCACCTCCTGCTTTGGATCCAGATTCAGAAATACCTATGAAATGGCATGGGAACAGCAAATGCAGGTGCTTTGAGAGAGGCTTTTACTACTTCAGTGTTTCAGTCAGTGACTGAACACTACAGATCTGATATAAATAAGAAAATGTTCCACACAGGCATGACTTCAGATTTGAGATAACTGCATTGCTGTTGCCAGAAATAAATTTGCCTAAGCCTGTGTCTTCCCCACAGGGGGCTGTTATCACATGGTTCCATTCTATTTTTCTGGCCTTATCTCTTAATTAACTAATCTCTAATAATGCTCTTTCTCTTTTTTTTTTTTTTAATAAGCATTTGTGATCCGTCCCCGTTTTCCATTGATTATGCTAAGAACAGCGTGGCTTCTTTCATGAAACAAGCAAGTTGGGTGTAAATCAGTAACTGTTTTGCTGGGATCCCTTTTTCCTTGTATCAGCCTTGAAAATCTTGCCAGACCATCAGCAAGGAGGTCCGTGGTGCCTGTGAGCCCAATATAGCATTCCCATGCTCTTTGCTAAGCTGCACTCTTGTGTTTGTGTGGTATTACCAAATGCCCAAGCTCATGTAATGCATGGAGGCTAATCTTATCCATTGTATTAAGGCTACTTAGGAACTAATAGCTTTAAGGAAGCTGTTTATATTTCCTCCTTTAAAGCACTTTAGTTAATGTTCTGTGTCCCCTCAAATAAATGTCATTGGTAAAATAACGCACTTTTAGTCATTCTTTTAAAAGTGATATTTCTTAGGAGTTGACACTTCAAGGCCTTGGGCTGACTCGGAGGTCTGGGTACTTGGATTTAAGCTGCTAATCCATATGGAGGTACCTAAAAAGAAGTGGCCTGGTTTGCATGAATTAAGTTCACATCCTTCTGAAGTTTATTAGTTTGAAAATGAGGGCACAGCTCTGGAAGTCGTCGGATTGCTGCAGGGAGATTTGACTTTGTGAGCTTTAGACTTAAATTTAAAATAAGAACAATGTGCTGTTTTGAATGTCCATTGCTAGTTAGATTTAAACAGGGGGAGAAAAAGGGGTTATAAACCCAACTGATTGTCAAAGACCCTGAGGATGCCAGTGGTTTCTCTGGTTCAGCATGACCAGAACATCACATTCATGGCCGTGAAGATGTTTTAATTCCTATGTACTACAAGAGGATGCTATTAAAATAGCACAGAAAATTCTGTTTCTAGCAAGAGGCAGGTGATTTAGGGGTCTGCTTGCACATCCTGAGCTTAGCTGGGCACATGAAAAGAGGAAGGTTTGCTTTCTCTCAGAGCTTTATATAGAGGTGGGGAAAACCTTCCCACATACAGGAACACACAAAACAGATCCAAAAAATGAGTTCAGAAGGAAAAAGTCAGCAGTAATGCAAATTAAAGAAATCTGTATTAAATTGTATATATTTAAATGTTTTCTTTAAAGAGATCTTTACTTGCAATAACATTTTAATACCTAAATTTACATTTGCAGTCAGCAGAAATACCTTTATCTAGAACAGCATTTGCAGTATCACAAGGAAGTATGTGTAAGATTGGACCAGTGATATATTACACGTAATATTGTACAAAGCAGTCGTATTACAATCTTGTGGTAATCATAAGACATCACAAAGATCTTCATCAACCAGGAGGCTTTATTTTAGACAGCATTAGCCCATATACTCTTTGTTCCCTGGTTCCAGTACTGTTCTTCATAAACCTGTCTCAGATGCTCTCTTTACCTGCCTGATACCATTGCACTGGGAACTGGCTTCTCCAGTGTGGCATTGAAAGAATGGTTTGAAATTTTGTTATGTTGCTTTAGCAGTAATCTGATAAAAAATAGAGACCACGAATAATTGGAGACTCCTGTCTAAATTAGTGGCCTAAGCCAGATTTCTAGGGCAGCAATAAATCTAGATCTCTTTGAAAAGTCAGTCTAGTCACATAACTGGTATAGATCACAGCTTGCTGAAGCCTCCCAAGGAAAGACTGTAATTAATCCTTGTAACGCAGCTCCTATCCACATAGGAGTGACTCCTCTGAAAAGCTCTTCTCTGGTACCTGTGGCCACATCGTGTGCCATCCACAATCCTGTGCTTCTCTAGTGGGCCAGCTGAGAGGGGCAGCTGGCCCCAGGCCGTCCTGCTGAGCAGGGAGGAGCTGCCTGGCTCGTACAGTTCTGTCCCTCAGCAGAGCAAGAGACGATAGGCTGTGGTGAGTAGCAAGTTGGCCTTTGGTCAGTGCCCTGTCCTAGTCTTATGCACAGAAGAGGAGAGTGACTTTTTAATTCATTGTTGTAACTAAATTCATGATCATAACTGGAGTTGAAAACTTTGACCAGCTTTAAGAAAGTGAAAGGACACACAGACACCTTGTGTGCAGGTGGCCTGAGACAGCCTGGGCACTGAGATGGAAACTACAGCTTGATGTACGGACACATCCCTGCCTGTCCTGCCTTGAGCTGATCTGTCCATCCTAGAAGGAATTTGGACAGAAGCTGGGGGAGCTGAGTGCTGCTGGGGCAAGTGCACAAGTGATTAGGAATGAAAACCAGAGGGCTGTGCAATGGTGATGAAGCTGCCAACACTGCTCCCTTTGAGGGCTGGTCACCAGCCAGGGAGAAGGGACCACTGAGAAACCTCTCCCAGGTACACCCCTGAGAAGCAGAGGGTTTGCACTGCCAGGGGAAAAATAAGTGTGGTGCCTGCCTTGCAGGGAGGGACTGAGGTGTCTGCAATCGTTGGTGCAGGGGCTGGGGCTTGTTCTCTTGGGTTTCTTTCCCTTTAGCTGAAATTATCTGGCAGCTGAAAATAAACTCAAGATGATTCTCTGTTCCCTTATTAGAGGCTGCACACCACAGCAAACTCTTTCCATACTTTATTACAGCTTGAGAACAGGATCCTCCAGCTATGACATTATGTTTTGGAGAGATGCAGCATATGCAAAATGTGCCTTCCCTTTGATTTAAAAGATATAATGAGGAGTACCCCCTCACTGATAAAGTAAAATTTACACATTGGGTGTTGATTTAAACTTAGTTTTCCCTGGCCTGAAAGGGTGAGGCTTGATGTACTTGTGGATGAATGGTATCCACTTTCTAGGCCCCTGGAAAACATTTGAAGTGTGAGTTCAAAGTGGCCTGTCTGGGTTTGGGTTTGTCTTTTTCTTGCCTCAAAAATAGTTGGGCTTGAATATTCTGGAGCAAATTATGAGATGACATACTCTGTAAAATGTCCAGAGTAACCATAACTGGCACATGCTCATAGCCTGGATTCCACCCACTAAAAGATGAATCTTCTAAGCTTCTGTGAAGAATTTAAATACAAGGTGAAGCATAAGTCTACAACATATGCATCCAAGATACACAGCCTGCAAAAACAACCCTGAGAAACAAACCCCCTGAATCTTACCTGAATGTTGTTTTTATGATGCTTGGCTGCTTCATTAAATTACAATTTTTGCTTAGTACATAAATTCTCAGCATAAGTTTGCATTTTGTTCTATGTACATCTTAAGAATACAGCAGAAAATACCATTGCTTAGCACATTAACAAAAATCACATATGAGAGGTTTGTCAAAATACCTGTATGCTAAGTTATATACAGTTCTGGAAATCCTTCTTGCTTTGAATTCTATCATGTTACTCCCCAGAAACCCAATCTGTTTGTCCTTAAAAGCTGAAGTACAGAAAGTATTCTGATGAAACAACTTGAGCAAAAAAATATTAACTTTTCAAATTTCACTTTTAATTTCAAAATAAGATGGAATGGATCGCCGTGTGATGCCAGCAATCTTTTTTTTTTTTTTAATTTTTTTTTTTTTTTCCTTAAACTAACTGTCTCTGATAAGGGAACACATGAATATTGCAAGTCCTAGTTGGGGTTATATTCCCAAAAGGATGTGGATGTGGTGTACTTACATTGTGGATAAGTGTTTTATCCCAAGGTGCACTATGCTGTATGCTCCCGTGTACAAAAGTGAACATGCGTAGAAATGTGTATTCTGGTGGTTGGTACATAGCTTTTAAAATGTAGATATATTCACAATTCTCAGTTTGTGTTATTTTTCTCTGAGAAAAAGTCCACCTCAATGAGCAGCTCAACTGACTGTTGTGATGGCTGGCGTCTTCCCACCTTCCTCTCCTTCGGCCCCTTCGGCTCCTGCTTCCACCTGGTTGAACTTACCCAGCTTTTTCAAATTCTCCAGCGCGGATTTGAAAGTGTCCTTCAGGCTGTTCTCCAGGATCCACCCTTCGCTTTCGCATTCGGGGTCTTCGGGGTTGGCGATGCTTTCCAGGGAGGTGTGCAGGAGGCGCAAGCCGACCATCACCGACATCTGTGCCGGGAACAGGAAAGGCAGAGGGGTCAGCCAGGCCTGGGGACCCCGTCCCACCCTCGCTGTCCCTGCTGTGGCCAGCCTGGGCTGGGTGTGAGCAGCAGCCCTGAGGGGCTGAGTGCCCTCTGCCTGCCCCATCCGTGTCGGTGCCTTCCCAGGAGATTTTAATCCGTCCCTGACTGCTGTGCACTGCACGCAGTTTGGATGTGTGACACCGTCCTTGACCACTTAGTTTTAACTGAATATTTTGGCTTTGCATTGACCTTAATATGCTTGGTGAGTATATTAAGCTGATCAAGGAGATACTAATGAATCAGCGTCTCTGCAGAACAGAGCAGCGTTAGGATTTGAGCCATTAGTTTGTCTGCTGCAGATTCTGATTTTGTTTTAATATAGGTGTGTGCAAATAAGGAAACCAAGGCAGCAGGTGATCTCTCCCTGGTTCTACCTAAAACAAATTTGTATTTCTGATTAAATATTACCTAGTCCCAGCAGCCCTGACTGAGAATTTCTACTGTGCTGAGTAACACTGGTGACACTGGCAACACCCTGTGCCTGCCTTCAGAGAGAATGTGTGATTTTAGCCAGTCTCCTGCCTTCTAACACCATTCAGAACAATCTGACCTCACCCTTGTGGTGCTTATGGAGAAAGTGATTGATGAGTGAAGTAGGGGAGGAAAGAAGAGCAGCTCCCAGAAGAGCCAGCCTGGTGAGGTGGTAGGGCTGGTGGTTGGGATGGGGCAGCAGTAAGGTTGGTTTGCTCCTTCATGTGCTGGGTGAAGCTCAGGTGGAGAACACCTCCTGCTGTCAGGACCTCATAGGATTTGTTCCCTAAGAGAAGTACATCACCCTATCCAATTTCCCAAGGAACTGCTCACCTTTGGTCCTCCTCAACCCTGATGGCTAAAGAGGCTGGCAGATTTGAGGTTGGGATTCAGCCACATGGCAAGGCCAATGGCAGAATTCACATCTGGCTTTTGGACTAAAGGGACTGCCCAAGGATGTGCTTCCATGGACCATCCTTCAGCCTCTCTACTAGGGTCATCCTATTTGTGTATGATCAGTGTCTCCAAACTCTTGGAAGACTAAAGCTACACTTGGCTACTCTCAAAATTTGCAGATGTTCGTATTTCTCTGCCTTCACTCAGGATCAGAAAGGGAAAAACATTGGACAAACAAACAAGTTTCATCAAATACTTCCATATCCAAAGGCAAATGTTCATACTGTTTAACACAGGAATGTATGACTAGCCACATTTTGGTCACTAAGGAAGTTTCTAGTGGCTCTGAGTCTGGAAATAGTCCATCTAGCCAATAATATGATGACTTAAATCAGTTAAAGCACTATTCTATAAAAGTCACAACAAGTGACAAATCCCATCACGTTAGTCTTGGGATTTAAAGCCTTTGACATTTCCTTCTACTGAGTTCCAGTTTTGCTGCTTGCACTCATGGGGCTGATATCTTTGAAATCAATGGCTGTTGCAAGTGCAGATTAACAGGGCTGGGTGCAGGAAATAGCCTCCATGTTGCTCTCTACTTGTGCTGTCTTGCTGCATGTCAGCAGGAGTTTGTTTCATGATTCACTTGCCAAGTGCCACTATTTGACAGAGTAGGTGGACTGGCTTCCTGGATGGCTCTAAGCTACTAAATATTATCATACTTTTAAAAAGGAAGGTGCTTGTGCAGCTCTGAGCATCTGACCTGTCCTTGGATGAGATTTTGTGACATTTTCTCTCAGTTTAAAACTTTCTTTTCTTAATTTGAATTCCTGAAGCTGAGATTTCTTAAAAGCAATGCAAAATGTCTGGGCTCTTGTCACCTCCACTGATCTGAGCCTGCCTTCTCTGCCAGATGAGAGCCCAGGAAGCTGGAGACAAGTATCTGGTAAATTAGTCTATCCCCTGTATGATCACAGAGAGTCTGGGACCTCCAGTTTGGCTGCAGTCTTGCACCAGGGAAGGCATAGCCCCATGCACCAGTAGGTGCTGGGGGTGACTGGCTCTCAACAGCTGGCAGCAAAGGGCCTTGGGGCTCTGGATGACCCCAAGCTGTCCCTGAGCCAACAATGTGCCCTTGGGGCAAAGGGGGAAAATGCTATCCTTGGCTGCATTCGACGAATAATTGCCAGCAGGCTGAGGAGTGTGATCCTTCTTCCCCCCTGCTCAGCCCTGGTGAGGCCACAGCTAAAGCTCCAGCCTTAGCCAGGCTGTGAGCTGTAGGTGCGAGCTTAACCAAGTCCAGCACAGCAGGCTGGAGTGTCAGAGCCCTGGAAAGAGCCCAGTCTTGCTCAGGATGTTTCCCTCCCGTGGAAACTCTTGTCATTTTACTGCAACTTTAAAGTGCCAGGAAGACCACAACCACAGTGTTTCTCCAGGGCTAGGGCTGTGCAGGCTGGGCTGGGGATCCCTGCCTCTCCAGCTGGGACAGCAGAGCAAGCTGTGTCCATCTGGAGGGTCCCTGCTGCTTGTGGGCTGATTTTGGAGACCACCAGGAGTTCACTCCTACTGCTAATGCATCATAGAGCTCACTCTCCAACACAGGGCATGCAGTGTGCCTCCTGTGAATGTCTCTGCTCTCCTGAGCTCAGTCTGGCCCCAGTCTGTGGCACATGTCAGGGGAATCTCAGGTTCTCTGCTGTTGCAGCAGCTGTGACCTATTGAGATCCACATGTTTGCACAACTGAAGGACCTGGAGCATCTCAGGAACCAACCTCAGCCCTCTCTTCCTTTTGAAATGCTTTATTCAGGGCACCCTTGAAGCCCTCTTCTCCTCTTTGCTGGCTGAGGCAGGTCAAGAAGACATCCAGGCTTGCTCTTGTTGACCTTCTGCAGCGAAGCCCATCTGTTTGCCAGGGTTTAGCCTGAGGCGGCTTAGCCAGAGCAGGGTGTGATCTTTTTTTGTCATCCTCATGACTGGTTGTCACACATGGGAAGCCTACAGCTTTTGTTAGGAAAAGCAGCTTCTAGATATTAGCATTCTTTTCAAATAGAAGTTTTGATGTTTCCAAATAAGTTCGTTCTTTCTTGTGCCTAATATAGAAAGGTGAAACAGAAATGGCCTTCCCTGAGTCCCTGTGCCTGTTTGGCAAGTTTCCTTTTTCTACAGCTCAAAATAGCAGCTGTGATTAGCATTTCCCTCCATGTTCTCTCCCCCTTCCCACACCTCAATTCCAGCCACCCAGCTGGAAGAGTCATCCACAGCCCCCTGAAGGGCTTTGCTGGAGAGGAACCTGGTTTGAGTCCACGGTGGCTGCAGGTGTAAAGCAACCCAGGATTTTGCTTTTGCACTTTTCTGTGACTTCCCAGGAAGTCAGTCAAAGTGGAAATGAGAAGCACAGAGCCAGCACAGCCACTGCCCCTGGGCTCTCCCTGCTCAGACCCACACTTACCTTGGCCAGGAGCTGGAACCTCTGCTGCCTTCCTACTCAGCATAAAATTGTTTCCTATCCTGGCTGCAGTTTAAAGGAAGTGGTTATATTTCAAGGGAGACTGAATGAATATCTGTTTCCTGCTTTGCTTCCTCCCTTCAAAGTTTGCCTTAAAACTAAAGGGAATTTCAGATCTAGGCCCTTTATGGTAGAATATCATGCAAGTCATAAATATTCAGGAGGGCAAGTTATTGTAACCCAGGATCATGTTGTTTCTTTCAAGTTTTGCCCTAAAAGTCCTCTGATTGCCTGAAAAAAGGTATCACATTCTATTTTGAAAAAGACAAAGAAAAGAAGAGATCTTATTTCTCATTATGCCACAGGCTGAAAAAAATACCCAGGTGTACTTTGAAGAGTTAGATATAAAATAATGCGTTTTTATCACTGCTATTAATGTTAACGTATCACTGTCATTAATCTCTTGCAAGTTAGCAGAGGTATGTTACAGGTTCCTAGTCATGATTTTTTGCAGCTGGCATTGGTATTTTTGTACATTTTTCCCCTGAGTTTTTGAATTTCTTTTGCTTTCAAATACAATTGAAATTCCCATATCTTCAAGAGCTCTGCACTTGAATCTGAGCTAAAATAAAGACCTTCTTTCTTTCTTTTTTTTTTTTTTTCTTACCATAAGAACAGAGCAAAGAGGCAGTTAGGAGCAGTTATTTTTAAGACAACGCAACATGGAGTAACTTTATGATATTTTCATTTTTTCCAGTTCACAGATTTAGGTAGGTGTTTATTTTCTAAAAAGCGTCTTCATTCCTGGAAGGCTGTAGGCCAGTGCTGGTATCAAAATGTAACTCATCTTTTTTTTTAATTTGCATGTATCTAAATTTTTAAAAAGGCAGCTGAATCATTTAAAATAGGCAATTCCATTTGCAGCAGCCATTCCAAGGATAGGAAAGGATCTGCTGCACCCTGGGGAGCTGCACCCTCCCTTTTACCAGCAGGTCTTGTCTGATCTCCACATCCAGCACCTCACGTTCCAGCCCTCGTGCCATGGCCAGCCCACGCTCCCCCAGCATTAGTGTTGACTAAACACCCTGGCTAAAACTGCCCATCTCCCAGAGGCAGGAGATTCACTGCACTGGATGAAGAGTATTTTATCAGCCAAGCTGCACTTTGGGTTAGGAAGCCCACAGACACCTGCCCTGGGCAGTGTTGGCACCTGTTTGCATTTGCGTCGTGGTTTTAGGAAGCAGAATAAAATAAATTTAATCCACCTGCTCCACCTAAACCACTTTTTCTGATCAAAAACTTTGATGGAGCTGATGAAGGTCCTGCCTTGAAATCATTCCATTGTGTGCAGTTTAAAGCCTTAAAGCCTAATTTTGTTCAGTGTGTAAACCCTGTGACTGCACTTTCTGTCCCACAAATTACTGTCACATCTTTCTCGTGTGCTGCTTTTTTGTATTTATTGCTCTCCTTAAATGGTGACACGTGTAAAGTTAATGCATGTGGACAGCAGAGCCCTTGCACTCTCCTTCCTGCTCAGCACCTTGCCTTTGGCAGAAAATCACTCCCTTTTTCCCTTCTTGCTGTGGGATGCTCGAGGCTGTGCTGAGAGGGATCTGTGATCCCACTCCACCTCTATTTCCAGACCTTTCAGCCCTTCCTCAGCCCTTAGGTATTTTCTCAGCCAAACTACAGGGAAATTTATTTTGAGCAGGCTGGATTTTCAGACTGAGAGGGCCAGGCTGGACAGAGCCCTGCTGCTGCCGAGCTGGCTGCCAGAGCAGTGTGCTGGGGGCAGAGGGTACCTCGAAGAGCCAGACGAGGAGGATGACGGCGCCCATGGAGCTCATCATGCCGCTGTAGTAGCTGAGCAGCGCTTCCCGGCAGCCGCGGCGCCACAGGTTCAGCTCCTCCGTCTGGTAGTCGTAGCTGTAGTGGGCAGAGTTGTTGGTGACCTGGTACTGGATGCAGGGCCTGGGGGAGCTGGGGTTGCAGCAGCTGAAGGGGACTCCATCCACCAGGTACCTCCCGTCCACGTTGCTCTTGATGCGGCTACGGGCAAGAAGGGAGCGTGAACAGACACACAGACACACAGACAGACAGACAAAGATATCCAGCAGCTAATCTGCACAAGGAAGGAAGGCAAAGGCAAGGAGGATTTTCCACCATGCCTGTTCTCCATAGCTCACATAGCAGTGAACTGTGGTTCTCCCTGTTCACAAGGTTCTCCCTGTTCACATAGCGGAGTTTGTCCAGCGTGTCCTTTCTCCCCGAAATCCTTTTCTATGTCAAGGCCACACTGAGTCTGTAATCAACTTCTCCTGGTGGAACTGCATGCTCTTGGGTCGCTTCTTCAAATAAATTAATTTTTAACAAAAGTAAATAGCAGAGAGAATTCAGGAGGGGCTGTCAGAGAAGAGTGATCACAGCGTGGAAGGGAAGTGCTGGAGCTGACCTGAACTTGGGAAAGAACCCAGATCAGCCTTAGGACCCACCATTGATCCAGCAAACCTAATAGCTTCTTTTTGATGATAATAGCTCCAGGGAGGGGTTGTGCATTTATTCTTGGCTTGGGAAGGCAGCCAGTATTGAAAACATGAAATATGCTTCAGCAACAGGATGTTGCAAAATTTCCAAAGTCCTTGCAGGGGCTCCCCAGCTATTGTTCATCTGACACTGTGGTTGTTCTCTGTAAATAATCATTTAGCCTGGTGTCTTGGGAGAGGGCTGCCTTCTAAGTTAACTTAGATGCAAGTTAACATAGAAGGCAAATAGTTCCACTGACACTGCAAGAAGACTGTAATAAAAAGACTGCAGTTTTGAAACAGGCCATTTTGCTTAGAAAATCACAGAATGGAGAGTCCCAGTAGTGTAGAGAAGTGAAAAAAACCTGAATGTCACTTGTAGCTTTCTATATGGATATTTTAAAATTATGTCAGAGAGAGAGAGAGGTGATTCCAGCAACCTGGTGAAGGGAAATTCCACTTTGCAGTCATGACCTAAAAATATCTAAGCAGCAGAGTTGAGGTTTTTCTCTCTAAATGTAAAGTGTGCTCTAGATTTGGGCTAATTGCCAGTTGTGTAAATGCTCCACCAGTTTCAGATAGATTGGATATTGGATCAGGCCTTTGCTCTACAAATAATATAAAAATTCCATTATGGGGGACAGACTCCCACCTTCCTTGGAATTAAGGAGAACTTCACTATTGGCTTCAAAGGGGCCAAACTATCCCACCAGGAACGGGAGCAGAGATTGTGCACCACCACACCATACAAACCTTGAATTCACTGAAACCCATTTGTACATTTTCAATGCCCTATTTCCTGCCTCAGTAGTACAAACAAATTACCTTGAGTCTCAGTCCCAAACAAGGCATCAGTTATTAAGGACAGTATAACCTTGTTTTCCCTCTGTGCATTGCCCTTCCACTGCTGCTAGATTAAGTTACAGCTCTCAAATCTCCATATAATGCTGGCAAGGTTTTTTCAAGCAGTTATTTATACCCATGGGCATACCTTCACAATGGAAACACCCCTTTATTCAACACTGAATGTATTTTTTATAACACTCTGCAGTGCAACGGGTTAAATCTGTTACAGTTTTCACTAAAAAAGTCCTCATTCAAAACTGCAAAAACAACCAGACCACCCAACAAGTCAAAAGAACATGCAGAGAGACACACACAAGTGGAATACCATTTACACAGTCAGGCAGGGATCCCAAGAGATCCCAAGAGATACACAAAGCTTTTTTCCAAAATTACTTCAGACATTTTTAATACAGGCAGTATATTTAAAAGGCAGATTGCTTCCACTTACAGAACCCATTATGCAACCACAGAGCATAAACGTTAATGAATGATGTTCCCAAAGAACCTGGAATAACCATCTCTTGCCCCGGTGCTTAATTTTTTAAAAGGTTGTGGGTATTTATGCCTAATGCTATTTTTTTAATTTCAAAGGTTCATTTTGTTCTCATGTTTATTTTCTGCTTGAGCTTACTGCACCTAACCTGATTTTGGGATTACTGCCTCTTTGGGCACTGACATCAAAGCCATTAAGGTGTTTCTGGTCAACAACCTGGTCTGGTTTGTATAGAAACAATAAACTAGTGCTGCTTTCATGTAAAGGTTTTAAAAAATTAGGCACAGGACAGAACTTAAAATACATATGGCTACAAGGGCCACTGTGTAAAGCTAGGAACATCAATTGATGCTCAGTATTATCACAGCACTGAGGCAATCCATTGAGTGAATGTAAAAATAAATTTCTAAATCTTAAGGATCTAAAATACATGAGTTATTGGCTAAGTGTTACTGCCTCTATTTATTTCCATGCAGCTGATTAGCTGCCAATATCTAAGTGGAGTTTTAAAAGTGGTATCAACAGTATATCTACAGGCAATTAGTTTTTTAGGAAATTAATAAATAACATTGACATCTGCTTAAGGATTAGTGAAGTTCTGATACTTTCCTATTGATTTGTGGAGTGTGGCTCAAGGTAATGGGTTTATAAAGCAGTGAAAGACAGTAAAAACTAATAAGTCTGTTTCCACCACACTGAGTAAGAGTGGGAATTGTAGTTGAGTGCTTTCTGTTTTATTTTATGTTATGCACGACTTTGGAGGAATTTTTCAGGGGTGGAAGCAATCTGGCTGGTCATTTGGGATGCTTTATTACACAAGACCCCATTTTACACAAACCCCCTTCCAGTCAGTGCCTGTTGGCTCTTGAGGACAGCACTGACCAAACACCGACACTACGTGATACAAGCCCCACCAAGTCACTTACTCTTTCACTTCTTTGGAGCTGAAGTCCAGGTATCTGTTGCTGATCCACTGGATTTCGAACCAATCTTTGTAGCCGTTGTTGCCACAGCACTTGAACTCAATCTGCAGCATGTCGATGGTTTTCTTCATGAAGCATCTCCCGGGGGTGTCCGTGTCCCGGTAGAACTTCATGCCGTTCTTGAGCCCCTGGGCCAGGGTGCTCTCCAGGGAGCCCCTCATGAGAAAGCAAATCAGGGCAACGAAGAAAATGAGCATGTTAAAGACGCAGCACAGTGCCAGGTAAGGTTTCAGCATAGGCTTCCACTTGGCAAATTTAGCGGGATCCAGAGAATCGTAACAAATTTTTCCAGCAAAACCGTTGAAGGCGCAGGATAATATACCCATCAATATCAAAGAATTGGGCACAAAGTGGCTTTCATTATTGTCCATCACTTCGCTTCGCTTCCGCAGCTCAATTTTGAGGAACAATCCCATGCTAAAAACAAGGATTCCAGCAAACACCGAAAACCAGTTCATAAGCCATAGTCCCTGCGCTAGTTTTACCCGTTTCTTCTGATTGAATTTGACTTTCAGCAGTGCCATCTTTGTAGTGGGAGATGTTGGAAGATTTCACAGCCTGGACCCCTCTTCTCAGCGTAAGCAACTCGAGGAAGAACCATTCAGGCGTCGGAAGAGATCCCGAATGGCACATCAGGAAGTGAGCCACTGCACAGTGCTTCCATCTTGAAGTCCCCCAGTTAGGATTCAAGTAAGTAAAATATTCAAAGGTCCCTATTAACAATTTCACATTAGTGAGAATAATGGGCAATTAGCACCCACAACTATTTCTGGTGGTTTCTTCCAAGCAAAGGAGAAACACTCTCAAGGTTTCAAATGATTTGATCTGGATCTGCAAGACGTCATTCTAATACCTTTAATCATTTGATCCAATTTGGAGAAATGTCTGTCAACAGATGAGTGGAAGTAATCCCTCATTTTACTATTTAGTAGATTTGTGCTCTCCTATGATAGGCTGCTGGGTGGAATATGAAACCCCAGAGATATAAAAAGATCTTTGTTGCCAGAAGAATATGGAACCTTTGAGGAAAAAGGAAGAGAGCTCTGGATCAAAAAAAGGCTGCTTGTATACAAACATACCCTTCCCCACCATGATCCTGATAGATTCATATCTGCAGCCAAACTCACCTTCTAGTCCTTATCCTTCTGTGTTGACTTGAGATGACATCCTGTGGCTTATGTATTCTGGAAGCAGATAAGCGTGTCATTTACGGTGACCCAAAAAAACTAAGCTTGGCATTTTCTATTTACTTCCAGGGCTTGTACCATCTCTGAGTCTTGGCAGGAGAGCAGGAGAAAGGAAAAGTGCAGAGAAACTCAATAAATAAACCCTGGGCTGAAATCTAGAGATGCTTTTATAAAAAGTGAGCTGTCATGAGCAGCTTACTGGATAATCACCAGAGAGGCGAGCAGGGCTGCCCAAGGAGACCCACCCAGGAGTTTACACCAGGGAGGAATTCAACTCAGTGAGTTGCAAGGGAGGCATCCTGGGGGTCCTCAAGCTCTGCTTTCCTGCTGGAGTGGGCAGACAGGAGGGCACGGCCCCTGCTGTGGCAGTGACCTCCTCCTGGCAGCACACAGCTGTGCCAGGCAGGCAGAGGAGCCGGGCTCTCACTCGCTCCGCTGCTCGAGGAGTTCTGCTGGCTTTGGAATAGCATCTCCCACTCGCCCCACAGGGGTTTGGAGCTACAGGGAAATTCCTGCACTGCCTCACCCCTGGCACCACAATGCAAAATTAACCTCAGGCAGCCTCCAGCAGTGGAATATTATCCTGCAGGTGTGTGAGGGCTTGGGTGCTAATGCTGCGGAGGAGAAAGGAGCAGCCCCAGAAGAGGGACTGGGAGGATTCTCTCTCACCTGTGAGCCAGACCTGCTGCTGCCACCACCCAAGGCCCTGGAGGCATCCTCTAGTGGCTGCCAGCAGCATGGCCACCAGCCCCAGGGACAGAGAGGGAAAGGGATCTGCTGGGAGGAAGGCAAGTGTGAAAAATAGTAACAAGAATAATTGAAAAGCCCAAGCACTGAAAAATAACGTTTTGATGCAGCTCTGTGGTACTGTGAATGCTTCAGAGCTACCATTTGAAATCCGGGAATGCTGAAGGTTCCCTCAGCAGGGACAAAGGCTGGGAACTCACTACTTCTTCCTGTCCTAATAGGTTTTTGTGGTGGGCCTTTCCCAGCCCATGCTGGTGCTATTGCAGTGAGCTGGAGAGCAGCTGGTAACTGGGAGTTTTCTAAAGCAAGCCTGGTTGTTTGCATTGCTGCTGCCCTTGCTGGTGAGGAGTGAGTGTGTAAGATGAGAGGGAAGGTGATTATCCATCAGGGACTATTCTCTCCTCTTGCCGTGAAGTGGATGAGAAGTGCTCTTTCTTGAGAGAGCCTATTCGTGCTTTTGTGCAGTAAGTCAGGGTGCTGAAATAGCATCTCTCCTGGCAAAATATCCCACATCCAATGTAGCACATGTTGTGTTTCACCGACTCTTTCAGGGCTCAGCTAAGAGACTTGAGTTTGGAAAATGTATTTATCTGACAGCCTGGAGTTAATTCTAGATAAAGGAACTTGAAACCATTTCCTTTCTTGTTAGTGATGACAGTGGAACTGTAATTAAAGTGGAAAAGAATTCTGTACCAGGGCTGCAGGTCATGAGGATATACAGTGAAATACTTCCTGCCCACAGCAGATGTAAGCCTGGTGCTGCTCTGGATATGGGTAATTTCATATTCAGGAGCACAGATGAATCTGAATACTTGTCAGCTTAATAATTTAACATTTAGATACCCATGATAAATCTGATGCAGCAAAATCATGTAAGTGTATACACTACAGTGTTTCCTCTAATTCAGGAATAAAAGTGCTGAAGTAGAACATGCAGGGCAGGCTTCAGGGCTCACTGATCCCTCCGGATTTACTCTTCTGCCTACAAACAAAGGAAACGGGAGGGGTCCTCATAAATCACTGCTAAATTGCTAGTGTTAGCTGGGAGATGATCAGTACAAATCCTGAACCTGATGTTCAGGAAGGGACACTCACTAATTAGACCTGTGAGAGTTTGGGTGGTACCTTTAAAGTCATCACGGAGAGAAATCAGCACCTCCAAAGCCACCTGGATTAGGAAAAATGCTGTTTATTTCAGTAATTTTCTATTCTAGTCGTTTTCTTTAAGTAGTTTTATATTAAGCAGTTTTAAGCTGTTTATTTAAGTAGTTTTCAATAGCTCAATACCGGCTGGGGACTTAAAAGTGGCAAAAACTACCCCACCCATCCAGCTGACTCGCCGTGCTCGGGAGTTTGAAAGGGGATTTTTAACACTTTTAAAAGTGGGAATGAATTCTTCCCCATCATCCCAGACACGGAGCCGACAGACCCTGGGCAAGCACCGGCACAAACCCGCCAGCCAAAGGCTGTCTCTGGCAGAGCAACCCAAGGGAGAGGAAGGTGATGGGGAATCATTGAGAAGCGTTTTGGGGTGGGGACAGTTTGAAAAAGAAAACTCTTCTTGCCTGGCATCTGCTTTTCTTAAAAAGCTTTTTCTTGGCAGCGATTTATTTTGGCACTTACTACCGCTTTCTACTTCAAAAAGAAAATGCTGAAATTGATCCATAGCAGATAAAAGCTAAATGCTGCAGGAAAGTTTGAGTTAATGGTCTCCTCAGGGGTTGTCTATTAAATTCAATTTTATAATTCATATGCCAATATTGGAAAAAAATGGTAGAATAAAATATTAAAATTATTATTGATCTCACCTTGAATCTGTTCAAATTCAAAATCTAGTTAAAAATTATAATGTGTATGTGTAACAATACCATATTGATACCTTTCCAAAAAGCTATGCCTGCTAACCTACATATAAGCTACAAATTTATTTAAGAGAGAGGAATGTAAACAATTTAATCTGGTATTTTTTCAACAGTGTGGTGCTCAGCCCTGGACCAATCTTCATCTTTCCATCTTCAGGAGTATAAGATATAAAACACATACATGCCTAAACTATGGAAGTGCCCTCGGTAAAAATAATAATTTCCTGGCCCAATCTTTCTTTCATACTGCTCTATGATATGAAATGTGTGCCTTTCTGAGCTTTTTTTTCCCTTTCCCTAGGAGTGGTAATATTTCACTGCAAGAATAATGATGTCTGGTTTTACCTTTGATGGCAAGCTATTGTGTAGAGAGGTTTGCTCATGTATCCTGACTTACGGTTTTGTTTCAATTGTAACTCTGTGGTGTGAACAGGGACACTCCTGAGGAACAATGAGATAAAAATGCTGTACCTCACCATACCATTATCAGGTGGAGAAAAGTCTGATTTATGACTCTTTTTTTTACCTCCTTACACAGGTAACTTGGTAGGCTTCTATTTTTGTGGCATGTGAGGTAACTGCAGGTTCTGAGGCTGGAAATAGAGGCAAGTTCTAAATTCCCTGCCTGGATTGTTGTAAATCCTGGGAAGGGTGATTTGACCTGCTGGACTCTGTGGCTCCTGAACTTGGCTGGGGCACACTGGGGGGGTTTTGGTGTGGTTTTGCTCTGGGTAATTCCCAGAATTTCAGCCATCATTCATGTGGTGGTGTGTAAAACGTTCAGAAAACACGGCTTTGTTTTTTACCTCCAATATGGTCATTATGAGTATTTATTTGTGTTATTGTGATGCCTGGGGTGTAGCACTCACTGCTGAAAAAGTAAGAGTTAGAAATCAAAGTTTATTTTTGCAGAAACGGGAAAGAAATGTGTTGGGAATTAAAAGAAGCTTACAAAAAGCTCATGATAGTCATTACTGCTGGAAAACATTTCAGCACAACAGGTGGATCCCCCAGTCAGTCAGATAAATCAGATCATGATGTGAATGGAAATGCTGAAATTTCCCCAAGTTGCATAGATTCTTTTTCTTGCTATTCCTGTCTTTCCTGGTAGGTGATGAAATTGGCTGTTTAGTAAAACCTGAAGCAATTCCAGGCAAAACCACTGAGATTTGAACCTTGTCTACATTCAGCTATTGCTTAAATAAGAAACTCTGGGAAAAAAAATCCGAGCCCTCAAAAATATAATGCATAAAAGTGTGTAGGAAATTTTCTTATGCACGTATTTCTTACCTGTTTTTTTTTTTCACAAAACAATTCTACTACAGCTCACATCAGAATCTATTTAAATGAAAGAGGGCTGGACAAAGAGAGAATGCAAGTAACTCCATTTCTGTTCCTGTTACTCAGAGAAGCAGGGGCAGCCAGCCAGAGGGAAATGCCTGGATGGACTCCAAAGGGAAACAGGGGACAGGTTGATCCCTCAGGACAGATCTCTGGGTGAGGTGATGGCCCCATGGGAAGCAGCAGCAAAGCTCCTGGCTGCTTCTCTGGAGGCAAGTCTCGGTCTGTGCCACCCCTCAGTGCCTCAACAAATGGCAAGGCTCAAAGCTCTGTGTGGCCTCAGTTTTCTGCCAGGGGTTCAGAGTTGTGTGTCTTTGCATAGAACTGTTTTGTTTCCTCCACAGACACACAGGAGCTCTAAAACACTGAGTGACAGCCCTGTGGTGGACTAAGGAAGTTTCACTGGCTTTAAAGATTTTGGTGAGGCCACTGGCTGGAGGAGGGATGTCCAACTAGGCTATCTTTCAAAAATGTTAGAAACAGGACTGCTTTCCTGCCTCCCTGTGGAAAATGGTTCTGCAGCTCAACACCTCTCACTATTTTTATAAACTTTCTGCCTGTTAGCTTCTCTTCAGGGCAAATTTGCACAAGGTTTGTGGTGCTGATGTTCTGTTATCCCATGCCTCCAGCAGGCACTTATTTTTCAGCCCCTTGTGATGTCTAGCATGATCAATTTCTTTAAAGTATGTGACTTTTAGAGAAGTTCCTGGTGGAACTGGTGGCACTGTGAATGCAAACCAGAGCTAGAGCTCTTGAAGAGACTTTATTCACTGCAGTTGCACATTATGCAGGGTGATTGCTAGCTGATTAGAAACACTTAGGGAATTGGCTTCTTTTCCTTAGAGACCCCAAAAAGTTGCAATTTCTATACTGAGTAGCCCATGGACATGCTAGCAAACCTTTACTAGTGCTTAAGTTCTCATACAACACTAACAGACTTCTGTTTCCAAACAGTCTTGAATTTCTGTTATGATTCTACATTAGTAAAGTATAACTTAAAAAAGGCACATGTAAACACGTGCAACTCTGTGTATATATGTATATACATATATACATATGAAGTTGTATTTTTAGAACTATAAATCACATTTAGGTATTTGCCTGACCAAATTTTTCTGGACTTTCTGCTCTCAAACTGAATTTCCTTGTTTCATGCCATGCTGAGACAAAGAGCCAGTTACATGTTTTGTATTACAAAGGTAATTCTAAATCTTTAGGGCAATTGTCTGGTACCACGTTCCTGAAGAGTACTACCTGCTAACTGTGGTTTGACCAAAGTTAAGTATTTGGAGGAAAGAAAACATTAGGAGCTGGGATGTCAGTAACTGATTTGTGAAACTGAAGTTTAAGCCTCCATGTTTTGACTCCTGCTCTGTTTATTCAGGCAGTACTGAATGCCATGGGCCAGGAGCTGGAACCGGACATGGCACTTCCATGTGAAGTGTGCTGGAAGTGTCTTGATCTGCCAGGATCCATTGCCAAAGGAAGGAGGTGTAAATGTTTAGAGCTTTGGGCAAGTAGAACAAAGCCATTACTGTACTTCCTACAGGCCAAATATTTTGCAGTCTCAAGGCTAGAGGATGCTAATGGGATTGATCTGTCACTACTGGGATCTGTGGAGAACAATCAGGTTCTGTACCACAATGGATGTGTTAAAATGAAGATATTCGAGAGCTTCAAGTGATCACATCCCTCTAACAAAGGATATAAATAATGTACATTAAAGTAAGACTGAGGGTGTATTCTTTAAATCATTTTATGATGCTGTCAGTGGAAAAAAGACTCATTAGTAAAGGAACAACTGAAATAATTCAAAACAAGTATATTTGAAATGCAAAATCCAATTCAGTCAAAAAATATCCAGTAACAGAAGTAAACAAAAGTGAAAGTTGTCAGGAATATTAAAAAAAAATAATCCCTTTTTCCCTCCCCCTTTAAATTAAATATGGTGAAAACAACTTATATAAAAACATTTTCTGCTCAAAATCAGTCAAGCATCTAAGTGAAGTTTCAGGTACTTCTGGTAGTGGTGCAATTTTTCATGGTTCAGCTAGGATTTAGTATCTGTTAGAGGCACACAGATGATGGCTGCACAGCATAAACAATTGGAAGTTTTAAAATTAAACTTTATGCTAAGGCAAGATAATTATTTCTTGAAAAATGTCACAAGGTAAGGATGGGTTTTAGAAACCTAAAACTGCTATGCATACTTTATATATGGACAGTGGTCACTTCAGCACCTCTAACAGGGCACTGTAAAGACACTGCATTCCACAGTGCTGCTACCTTTCAATTATTATTTAGCAGGAGCAAAGAGACTTAAATTATTCTGCACTTTATGCAATATAACATGCAATTTTGGAATACAGCATCTCATCTTTCTGTTTTATTGACTCTCTCCACCAACATTGCACTTAGGCAGCAGCAGAGTGCTGCAAATTAGCACATAAAGCTTGTTGTCTGGAAAACTAGTGGGACAACCCTGAACACCTATCCCCTGAAGCTTCAGCTTGCAGAAGAACAGTTAACCCAGCTTCTGTGATGTTCATCAGCACTTGCTGGATGCCTCTGAGTTGCTTGGAAGCAGCATCCTTTCACATAGCACTCAAGATAGTGAAGATTTAGCATTTATACAGATTCTACAGGTTTCTTAATTTTGAGTAGTCAATATATCAGGAGAGCATTACATGTTTATTACAGATGTTTATTACCTTTTTCCTTTAGACTTATCTCTCTCAAAGCCAGCTTAAAGATTTAACTCGAATTGACAGAAACTGTCATCATTGTACCATGGCCTAGGCTGCATCTTGGTCTGCTGCACTGTGCAGTTACAAACTCTTCCTTTAAATGAACCTTTTTCTGCCCCACTACCTCACAGCAGTACTACCCTGCACTCCCCCTAAGATTGCTGCTGTCAGCAACATGAGAACCACAAAAACATGGAAAATTTGGTATATATCTTGCACTACTTGCAGATAATTCAGTGTCTGCCTGGGTGAGTGAAAGCAGCACAACAGCTCTAACAGAGGATCACTGTTGTTCGTGTATGAGTGGCCTTTGCACCACCTCAACAAGTTAAAACTCACAGTGAGGTACTTCAGAAATTGGCAAATCCCACAGTGATACATACAGATTATAGCAGCAACTTGTGCAAGAACAGTAAACGATATCTGACTGGTATTCTTCAACTAAGAAATCCAGCCATTATATTACAGTTCAAAATTTGAATAGAGAATGGAATTATTTAATGGCATATCGGGGGGGATTAAGTCCCACAGTTCGTGGATCAGTGCGTTTACACGAGGACTCCGTGCACAGCAGAACTGCCCCGGCAGTCAGTCCCAGCTAGTGATTCTTTCCTGGTCGGGGATCAGGCTCCAGTTGGGTGAAGGCTTGTCAGCCGCCAGCCAGTCAAAGTCATCCACCAGGTTCCAGTTGTTACTGTTTCTGTCGAGCCCAGACGACTCGAAATCTCGCTCGATACCCGGGTAGCTCCAGGAGTAGGGGGCGAAGGAGACCTCGGAGCAGGCCTCGATGACGGCCCGGCTGGTGACTTGCACATAGACCCGGCAGTGTGTGGTGCGGTGGGTGCGGAGCTGCTGGCAGGCCATTGCCAGCAGGCAGTCGCTGCAGCCGTCCACCAGCACGGAGGTGGACACGGGCCCGCAGAGCACGGTGCAGCCGCGGCAGTCGCGCACCCGCAGCGTGTTGGGGTTGCCGCGGAGCCGCACCCGGCAGCCGCGCAGCTCCGACAGCAGCACGTCCCGCTGCAGCAGCTCCGCGGGGCCGAGCTCCAGCTCCGCGTCCTGGGCGCCGCTGAACCCGCACAGCGGCGGCCCGCCCGATTCGCCCTCGGCGAGGC
>WBND01001500.1:60412-101960 GCA_013398595.1 Tychaedon coryphoeus
TTTTTTTTTTTTTTTCTTGCTGATGCCATGCAAATTCAGGAGAGGAGGGAAGAAAAATCTCTTTTAATGACTCATTGATTGAGCCGGTTTAAAATTAGTTGTTGTTGTTGTCTTTTTTTTTTTTTTTTAATTTTCCGCCCCCTTGATGGCCATCAAGAGAGGGATGGAAAGAGGAGAGGAGGGAGAGAGAGTGTGTGTGTGTATGTGTGAGTGTGAGAGAGTGAGAGGGAGAGAGGGGGATAGAGAGAGTGTGTGAGGGAGAAAGAAAAATAATCTTTTCAAATCTCCTCCCTCTTTTTTTCCCCCCTCGTTTCTTTGCTTTTCTCTAAAGCTCTGTGGTCTGTGAAACAGTCTTTTCTTCCTCCTCGTCGGGAAAATGGAGACACTTCGTCTCTCTCCTGGCTGTGCAGCTGGGAAGGATTTTTCTCTTTTTTCCTTTTTCGCTCATGGCTTGATTTTTTCCTTTCCCCCATCCACTCGCTACCACCCTAATCTTGTCTTTTCTTTGAGCCTGTGTCTCAGATTTGTACCTTCTGGGGATTTATTTTTCACTCATTTCCTCGCTTTCGGTGTCGCCACTAGATTTTATTTTATTTGTTTGGTTTTTTATTTGCAATTTTCTCCGAATCGCTCCGTGCCTTCTGCTTTTAACCGAGGAATGGAAACGGTGTCGCTTTTTGTGGGTGCGCGAAATGCTCGGGCGGTAGGTTTGGGCTAATGCGCTTTTTTTTTGCCTTTTCGGGATCAAGTTTTACAATGTGCCTTTTATTTTATTTGATTTTTTTTTTCTTTTTCTTTTGGAGAGAGAAAATATTTAATTGTAACGCCTCTTTAAAACACAATAAAGCGTCTCTTTCTGGAGTGACCCCTTTGGCTTTGCTGTAGAGTGAATGTGAATCCGATCCTTTGTGCTTCTGGGATTATTTTATGTAAAAGGAGCAATATTTTGTAAATAGATTTTTTTTACTTGTGGCTTAAAACAGTGGGTTGTGAAGGGGATTTTCTGAAATGGTCACTGTTCACATTTATTGAGTCATGGGCAGTATTCAGTATGTAAATGGTATTTTGCTTTTTGGTATTAATTGCAAAATTCAGTTATAGCTGATGGCAGAAAACAGGTATAGAGGTGTTAAAAGCCGGGCAAAATCGAAGGACGGTATAGACGGCACGTTTGTATTTCATTAGAGCTGTTGCTAATCACTGCAGGGAGGACCGAGATGTGGAGGCCTCTGCCTTTGGCCATTCCCTGCCGGCCGCTCCCCTCTCTCCCTGCCCGGGCCGGGCAGCCGAGGGGCTGCAGGGCAGAGGCAGAGCGGCTCCGGCGGCGGCCCCGGCCGTGCCCGGGCTCGGCGGGCAGGCAGCCCCGGCTGCGCGGGGGAGCGGGAAGATGGCGCTGCCTGGCTCCCTGCCAGCGTTTGTTGCGCAGTTTCACCCGCTCTCCTCCCCCACGGGCGCCATTTTAAGGTCCTTTCTGCTGTCGCCGCGCCGTGTGGGGCGGTGCCGTCGCTCCAGCTCCGGCCGTGTTTGTGTGTCTTGTCTGGGAAGCGTTCCTGCCTTGGGCTTGGGGCGCCTCTCCCCGAAATCCTAAAAGCCTTGCTTCCCTCCGGTACCCCACGCTCCTTTCCTAGTCCTTGGTCACCGTCTTGAGGAGCGGTTAAACGGGCTTGGCTCACGCCGGCCCGTGCGCGCAGTCAATCTGCCAACATCCCTTCTAAGCTTGCTTGCTTACCTCTGAAATAAGTGTTCCTTGTCATTCAGCGGATAGGAATTAAAAAATGATTTGAAGGAACATCTTCTGAACCATGACCAAAAAGTAAAACACGATATTAAAAAAAGAAATCCACCTTTAAAAAATGATCCGATGTAGTGCATAGGGCAAGG
Organism: Tychaedon coryphoeus; assembly: GCA_013398595.1. NCBI lineage: Eukaryota > Metazoa > Chordata > Aves > Passeriformes > Muscicapidae > Tychaedon > Tychaedon coryphoeus. Next base: position 62,294 of record WBND01001500.1, read on the forward strand.
TATTCTTCATTGAAGAGGCTTCAGTACCTGTTCAAGTCCTTGCAAAAATAAAAGCATAGGTAATATTTTGGTGGGTGGGTTGCTAATTTTCTTGCTGTTACTTTGTAATTTTTTGGTGGGGGGAGGGACTAGCGTATATTCAAATTTTTGCTGCTTCTTTATGTCTTAGATGAAGCTTTCTCTTCCAAATCACTTAACTTGACAGTTCCATCTTAATGTATTTTTAAAGTTTTGTTTTGGTGCTGTTTTTAGGAAGAGCACTGCAAATACCTTTTTTAGCAAAACCACTTTTTTTTAACATTTCTTTATGATGCACTCTAAGCTCATGAGGCTTGAGTTTAATACCAACATCACCTGTACCTGGGAAGAGCAGAGTGTGCTGCCAGACCGACTTAATGCTATGCCTGCTAAGGAGTGTGGAATGCTTGTGTCGTTCTTTGGTTTATGTTTTTTGGCACATCAGAGGAGGGTTCCCCCATTCTCATTGCTCATTCCAGATGGAAGTGGGAGATTTTTTAATATTTAGGAATAATTTTAAGACTCTTTAATTTTTTGCGTGTTGAAATTGAAGGGTTTTGAGTGATATTTCTGTGAAATACATTAATTGCTTGGAATATACAAAAAAATTGCCTGGATATAAACTGTCTTTTTAACAGACTTTCCTGGGGACTTGTTAACATTTTAGCTTTGGAAAAAACCATTAGCTATGAAACTTTAATTGTTTAGAAATATTTTGAATGTGGAGTACAGGATTTGTTCACGTATTTCAGAAATCTTACCTCATTAAGTTACTGCTTCTTGAAGTGATTGTTTTTGTTAACAGGCATCTTGGGATCAAGGTAGCGAATTCATTTTTTTTAATGGTAGCATACTTTTAAATAATAAAATTTCTTTCTGATGCCCTAATGTCTGGAAGACTGTGTGTGGTTTTCTTCATTAATTTGTGAAAATAGTGAAGAAATGGCAGAAATGGGATAAGAATGACTGGTTTATATTCTCTCAGGCCCTAGTACTTGCCAAATGGCTATATATAATCTGTACACTGGCCTGCTTGCTTTAAAGCACAGTATATTCTCATCTTGCATTGAGATCTTTGTTGGCTACTACTGAAGTATTCTAGACCTGTTAATTTTAGGTGTGTTTTTGCCTGGCTGAGCTTAATAGTTTGTCCTTGTTGTTGTGAGTAGCACTTTGCGTTGGGTGTCGCTTGTTTGCATTGCCGGAGGAATGCAGAGCTCGCCATGTTGATACAGTAGCCTGGTTGTGCTTCCATTCATACACCTTGGCTTACTCACTGGTGTGATACTGGTGTTTAGGTGTGTGCTTGTTTTGTTCATACTTTAAGTGCTTGCCTTGTATGGGATACCTGTATCCTTGAATGGAAAATACTCTCCCTAAATATGTGGACTCAGTTCAGTGCTGCAGAGACGGTTGTTCTGTAACTAAGTATTTACATCACTTAATGGATGTGTAGTTTCCCTGCCCAAACTCCTTCACATGCCTATTTCCAGTACAGTTTATGTATTTAGTTTAATTGTATTGAGAGGAAACCCCCAAAGTTGTGCTAGTATAAGCTGCATTTCTAGTTTCCTCCAAGGTCCCTTTCTGTATTTATGATGTTTTGCAGCAGAGGTAAGTCTGTAGTCTAGAGCTGAAGAGCTTTGCAGTCAGGGATGCCTGGGTGTGCTGCTTCTGTCTTTCCAGAGTTTTGCTGATGTACTTTCACATGGGTTGCAGAGAAGTTTAATCTGCGTAACTGCAGTTGGGTTTCACAGTGAGGCTCTAATGGTCAGTGATCATGCCTCTTCATGCTGCATTAGGCTTGTGGTGAATCTCATGGCTGGTGCTTTTTAGGGTAGGTGTAGCAGTGACCATGAAAGTGTTATTCCTGTCTTAGAGGCTACAGAGCAGGCATAAGAGCCTCTTTGATAATGTAGTCACTGTTCAGAGAGCTGGCAGAATTCCTTACAGTGGTTCTGCTGCCTCTGTACTTAAAAGGTTTTTTATTGTCCTATATGTCCAGCATAGACCTGGGGATTGTCTACAAAAACAAGTGTGTTTTCCTTTCTTATGGTAGAGGAAAAGCAGTGACAATAATAAGCTGTTGTAACATTCTTTATGACCTGCCACTGTTTTAGTTTGAAAAGGGCCTTTTGGGAAGGCCCTTGTTGCACCACCATACATGCATAAGCACCAACCTGAACTGAGGTTTTTTCCAGGTCATCACATTGTTAAATGAGTATAATTTCTCTGCTTTCATTGTTGGGAAAAACCCCAACTACTCAGTCGGTATTACTTGGCTTTGAGAACTGTTGATGTTTTAGACAAAATAAAGATGACCATCATTAACTAGCACAGAGAGACTATCAAGGTTTTTTATTCCTTTCTTTTCTTGTACTAGTTTAAAGATGTTCTAGAGTTAAGAGAATCTGTACCAGAAGAAATAGAAAGCAGGCAAAATCACCTTAAAAATGTAACACTTTCTCTTATTGAAGGTGCAGACAAAGGATGGTGAAGAGGGGGAAGGTCTGGAGAGAAGGATTTAACTTCATTACAAGAGACTGATTATTTTTGTAAAGTCTGACCTTATGCCTTGTCTCAGGTGGAACTTGCAGTAGTTTTACTGTGAACTTGATCCAAGCATGGAATTTCAAGATCTGGTGTTGGAGCTTGAATTTATTGAGATAAGTCAACTACGGAAGTTATCTTGGCCCCACTGAAATAGGTGGTAAAATCTCCATTGGCATTCAGCAAGGCATTGGCTTCGAGAAGGAAGCATGGAGGATTTTCAGCTTGGATTTGGGGTGTGATATGGACTGCACTGCTGAAGTAGTTACACATCTGTCGATTCATCCCATTCAATTTTCAGTAGTTTTCCCATATACAATAACTAGAAAGAGTATAAATTGGCTGTTCAGCTAATTATTGGGTCTTGGTAGCAGATAGTAGCTCATCTGAACCCTGCTTGTGGCAAGGATTGGTTTTTAAACTAGTGTGGACTAGAGTGGCAATGAAAAGGTATTAATTGGGCATTGGTTTATAAATCAACTGAGAAATGATCAATTCATAAAGAAGTTACGGGACTGCAGAATATTTTTTCAAAAAATCTCTGAAAACTATATGCTCACAATGAGAAGTGGGAAACTTGAGTATTCTCGAGTAGAAACAAGGTAAAAACCATCTGAGGGACTGACTCAACATTCCTTGGAATATTGTTTTGCACAAATAACATTTGCTAAGAGTCTGTGCTATAGCATACAGTAGTTTATAGAAATGCTTAAGAGCATCTAGTATATTCTGGGTAGGTGAATGTTTCCTTCCTAAGGAACTGCTGAGATCACACCTCTTGTGCATCTTTTGGGATGAAACCGGGACCTTTAAAAATGTTTTATGAATACTGAAATTCCCAAAGAATTCTGTATGTAGTGGAGAAGCTTGAAAGACAGAGCCCAGAATAGGCCATGGCATAGTGATGGGGATAGTCACTGCTGGGGGAAAGGTCTGACTGAGCCCAGCCTTTAGCCTGGGAAATCCCATGGGGTAAGGAAGCATCCTGACCTTCAGGCTGAGGTTTCTCTGGATTTTCTCTGTGGCTTAAAAAAATCTGTTTCCTGATAAAATTCTTGTCAAGGTTTTGGTATTGCCAAGAGCGGCTCTGGATGCAATAGGAAGAAGCTTGTATTGAATAAATTAGAAATTCTGTGCTGAACATGTGTGTCTGAGGGAAATCAGAGTGCAGAAAGCCACACTGGGGGTTTATGTATACTTGACTGTAGCTGGATTAGCCTTTACTACATACATACTGTTAGTTGAACTGCAATTTTCCTTTTTTTTTTTTTTTTTCTTAACATACTAAAATATCACTGTAGGTTTTGGAAGTTTGATAAGTTACCACATTTGGCAGACTCAAATCAGTATGTTTTTATAGTGGTGTACTTAAGGGGAATGTAGGAGTTGGATAAACAGCCTATTGTAGGCTGTCCATGTTTGTGTGTGGTTTTGGTTTGCCCTTCTGTGTGTGGAGCTGGTATTTCACAACTCTGTGAGGATCCTGCCTGTGCTCTTAGGTGTTCATCTGCCAGATCTTAAAAACCATGAAGAGGCATAATGTTGTGCCTAGCAGTTCCTGAGAGGAAGCACTTTTGTGTCCTTTCTTGTTGCTATTTTTGATTCCTGAATAGTTTCTATTTTTTAGAGTTTTTCTTAGAAAGGTTCTACATAATTCTTTTGAATATTTAGAATTACCAATTTTTTGTCATACTCTGTTACATATACAGATGTCTTTGAAATATTGATGGTTAAATTCTACGGCTAATTTCAGGCATTTTAAATTCATCTGAGAAGTGCTGTTCAGATTTAGATTCTTGGAATGAAAACTTATTTTTGTATAATTAGAAAGTTAATGCTTGCATAATGCACTGTGTTACTAGATTAGATCCCAGATTTCTTACTCTAACTATTTTTTTAGAGCACAATTCCTAGTAGATTTTGCGACAGTGTAGTAGTTGCATTTTTTGATTACTCTGGAAAAGAAAATATTCATAAGGAGTAATTTCATATTGGAGAATATAAGTACAGCATAGTTAGTTTACAAGTGAGTAGTTAAGGCCTTGTGTTTTACAAAGTACATTTTAAAATTAATTTTGTTTCCTTACTCCTGTTGTCCTGAAATGACAATTATGAATTAAGAATGATAATTATGACTTTGGAGTGAGGTTTTAGTTTGCAATGAGTTTTTCAATATTTACCTCTTTTCCCTTGAGTACTGTATCATTATTCTGCAGCATACAATTCTTTTACAGTAATGAGGGGGAAGTAGAAATACTCCTTACTATCAATTTTTGTATTCCATCCATGTAAAAATGAATTTCTTGGAAACAGGGCTTGATATGGAGAGCAGCTTTTAAGTTTAAAGATACAGTCTTGGTTACTTACAAGAAACTGAAATTGACTTTGCAAGATACTAGATTGTTCAAAAGAAGTACTGACTTGAAATTTAAGAAAAAACTATATGGTTTGAGTTGATACTCCTTTCTTACACTTCTGTGTTGCAGAGAACGCAAATGAGGTCTGGTTGTTCCTGTGTAGGAGCTTCCTTCACTGAATCCGAAGTTGCCTGTTGGATAGGAACCTGAGAAAACTGACAGGGTAAGGCAGGCAGTGGTTACAGCACCTTAGCAACCTGAAGTGCACACTAAGATGGTATGTTACCCAGGGGATGATAAAACAGCTCGTTTTTTTTTCCCCTCTAGTTCACACAGAGCAAAATATTAGCACTGTGGAAATTAATGAGAATTGTGGTGGAAGTTTGTGTGCGGGAAGGACTTCAGTCCTGGGTGTTTGACCTCCGCAGTCAGTGTGGAGTCACTTAATGCTGCTGCAATCCTTTTATGTAATTTAACAAGGGATGGGTTGGGTTAAATAGAGTTATCTTACATCCATGCTCAGAAGGGTGGTGAGGGATGAGAATGCCACGAATTTGGTGTAGCACACTCGGTTCACAGCAGTCTTATTCTCTGCAGTGACTGCAGTAACTGATTTGTTCTGGTTTTGTTGTGCTGATTGTTATTCCAGTAGCAACGCATTTCTTCAGATATTCCATAGTGAAGTTACTATTACCGTTGGGATTGTAGATTAAAATTCTGAATGGAGAATGATAGAGCAACAGAACAATTCAGAAGATTTGATAGGATAGGTTCATTATAAAGCATGAGAGAGATCTCGTCAGAATTCCTGCTGACAGGATGTGTACAAAGGCATACTGAAGTTGTGAGGATTAGTGGGTGTATGTCATAACTCCAACAGTAATTCAGGTGCTCTGTATGTTACTGTGTGCAAGTTTGATTATCTTCCATTATAAAGGTTTAGCTACAGCAGTCATTATCTTGCTCTAAAGCATCGATTTCCAAAGGTCAGTGTTCACTCTCAAGAGTCATGCTGCCAGTCAGGGATTGATCCCGTGTATTTGCACAAAACTTTTAAGTCTTGATTTTTCCAACAGCTTTGCAGATACATTTATTTATGTGTGACTTACCATGTTTTGATGCTGATTATAACATACTTTTTGGAAAATGTTATAAATGTTGCTTTAAGCTATCCATTAGCTTGTGCTTTTTACAGAGAGAGAAAATAGTGGATTATTGCATTGTATCTGAAACAATCTGTTAAGGCTGTATGAAATTATAAGTGACTTTGAGAAAGAAAAATAATTCTTTTGTGGCAAGCTTGAATATAACTTGAGTAAATTTAAAATCCCATGTTTACAGCTGTTAGAATATGGATAGTATATGAAGCATGTGTGAATAGTTGGACTGCTTCTGGGCAAATCTGGTTTTAATGACACTGCAGGTTGTAGGCCCTGCGTGTGTTACATGGTACTGTGGATTGTGTAGCATGTTGGTTAAAAATTTAGGCTAGTAAGGACCACTGGGGGTTACCTGGCCCTGTCCCCTGCTGTAAGCAGAACAAGCTTCATGGTTAAAACAGATTGGTCAGGGCCACTTGAGTTTTGAACATTGCCAGAGAGCATGATTCCACCCTCTTGCTTGAACATTCTTGTTTGTGAACGTTTTCCATTGCATCCTGTTGGGATTTTCTGTTACATGTTTTGGCTCTTGCTTTGTGTCTTGCTGTGTGTTGATGAGAAGGGACCTGCTTTGCTCATCTTGGTTCTCCTTTTAGCAGGCTGCAGGTAGCACCTGGGCTTGCCTTCTGTTGTCCAGGCTGAAGAAAGGCAGTTCCTTCGTGTGACCACAAGATTTTACTTGCACTCTGTTGGACTCCTTCATGTTGTTTTGTATTTGTTTTTAAAGCTGTGTCTATTTGAGAAAGACAGATTTCAGCTGGTAGCTCATGAGTGCTGATAGGAGGGGAGTAATCACTCCACTGGACTGCTGCCTGCACTGTGCGAATGTGAGGGTGGTGGTTGTATTCACATATGTGCTACAGCCCCACATATGCTTTAAGCTGACTGAAGCACTGCTGCCTTCCCCTGTGTTTAGCTACCCATCTACCTCATTCCCTCTCTTGTGCTGGCACTAGCACTGCTGTAGCCCTGTGGCAAGTCAGAGCCAATCAAGAAGCTCATCCTAAGTAGAAACAGACCAAATGTATTTTATCAGATCAGCATTTTTTCAGATGACTCTTCAAAGCCTTGAGCTGACCCAAGGAAAGTGGATGAGAGGAGGGCAGGACTGCTCTATTCATCTTCTATTGCTCTTTGCTCTGTAGTAGGTCAGAGTGTTGAAATGAAGGCAGAGGCCTTAAGGCCAAGTAATAAGAGTCTCCCAGAGGATTGGCTTGCATAGCTGGGATTTCCTTGTCAGTTTTATTACTTTCAACTTCTTTTATATTCTGTTTGGGAGCATGTGCTAAAGGGCACTTGGGTTATTTCCCAGAAGGGATAGGCAGGGCTTCTTGCACAAGTACACGTGATTCAAGTGAAATACATGCTATATTCACCAGTGTGGTAGCGGAGATACAAAATAGAGTGGTAGGGACTTTGCTAATAAGCTGCAGGGAATATCTGTGCTGGGTTGTGACTAATTAGTGAGGATTGCCCTCTGTAAATTAGTTGGGTGCACCAGCAGGGCTGAATTTGGCCTACTTCTTATAAGCAGATTTTTTTGTGGCTTTTTTTTTCCTTTAAAGACACTGTAGACCAGTATTGATAATTAGATATTTGCTAGGCTACGTTGTAACAGTGCTCCAACAGGTTGTGTGACTCTTCCCAAAGTGTATTTTCCCCAGCTGTCTCTAGTGTGGGCTCTTGGCAGGGCCCTAGATGAATTGATGGGTCCCAGTGGTCCAGCCAGGCCTCATCTAGAGCCTCCACTGGCTGAAGTCTCCAGAGACTGATCCAAACATAGAAGTGAGTCAATGTTTAAGGGTCTAGGCCGGTGGTCTTCAATTTTTTTGATTGGACACCCCTATTGGCAAGATTTTTGAGCTTGCACCCCTAGTGTATGTATATTAATTTGCATACACAAGTATATGTGTGTATATTAAAACTTCATATACTAGTGAAGTTTTAGTATTTTCTCCTTGCACCTCACTGGATTTTCTTGAACACACCCCACTTTGAAGACCACTGGTCTAGGCTTCACAACTGTTTAACTCTACTCATTTTGGCAGGTTTTACTTTCAAACTCTCATGGCTTAATATGGTTTATACCCATTTCATACATCACTCATTGCTTTGGCCCACTGTATGTTAACCAACAGTGAGGAACACAGAAAACTAGAAAAGATAGTTGGCAAGAAAAGTGACAAGTTTTCTATCGTTTGTACCGTGGAAAAGGCTTTAGGAAAATTCCTCAAGACAGGCTTGTTTTTGTTAACACACTTTTAAATTATTGTCTGTGTCAAGGTGATGTGTTGCTCAAATTCCTCTTTTTGAAGTAGACTGAATGATTACTTTTGGGTGAATTTGCTTTTGGGTATACAGGTACACTGACTGTTTGCTGCTGCCTCTGTTGCTCTCCTGAAATTAGCAGGCACTAATCGTTTGGTAATCCTTGTTGAAAATAGGCATCAGTTAAAGAGATTTAAACCTGCAGTGTCCTGGTTTCAGCTGGGATAGAGTTGGTTTTCTTCCTAGTGGCTGGAACAGTTTTGGGTTTAGGATGAGAATAACACACTGATGTTTTAGTTGTTGCAAAGCAGTGCTTGCACCAAGCCAAGGCATTTTCAGCTTCCCATACTGCCCTGCCAGTATTTGTGAGTAGTAATAAATACTGTGACCAGGACTAGAGGGGCCCTGCCTGCAGCTGGGTGAAAGTAGGGGCCTACCAGGTTTGACTAGCAGGTTTATTGGACTGTGGATTTGGCGCACGAAAGCCACAGGACATACAGGACTCCATTTCCACAGCAACCTCATAGACACCTAGGCCAAGAAGTTTGGTATATCATTTTCCCTATCATGCATCAGCCTTGGGGAAAATCAAACAATACAATGGACTGTTAAAGGCCACTCTGAGAGCAAGGGGTACTGGGACATACAGGCATTGGGATATCCATTTAGCAAAAGCCATCTGGTGAGTTAACACTAGGGGATCTGCTAGATGGGCTGGCCCTGCCCAATCAAAACTTTCACATACTGTAGAAGGAGGTAAAGTTCCTATAGTGCACACAGAAAATTATGTTGTGCAAGGCAGTCTGGGTTGTTCCTGTCTCGGGCAAAGGCAGACCCATCCATAGGATTACATTTGCTGAAGGACCTGGGTGCACTTAGTGGGTAATGCAGAAGGATGATTAAGTCTGATATGTACTCAAGGGGGTTTGATTTTGGGTAGAACAACCAATGAGAACCTTAATTGCTGTGTAACACTGTGTTTCTTCACTACTCTGGTTGCTGTTAGAGTTGCTCAGATCAATGAAGGATGAGTGCTGATAAAATGGAGCAAAGTGCAGCGATGGTAGAACTGGACAAGAACAGCAGGGATGGAACCAGAGTTCAGCATATAATAATCCCAGCAGTTTACCCAGTTTACCATCTCATTCACTTTGAGGGACTGATACAACAGAGCCCAAAGTCCTGACTAAATGAACCCAATGGATGTCTTAGAGGGATGGGCTATAAATTATGGGCCTATATGTCTGCAATGTGTCAAAAGACAGGAAAGGTCATTGTGGTTATGTGGGATGCGTTGGAAAGTGTGGGACCTGGGCATGATGAGGTTGCTATAGAATAAGGGGTGGATATTGTTCTGTGTTGACTGGGATAGAGTTAATATTCTTTCTAGTACCTGTGTTTTGGATTTAGGATGAGGATAATGTTGATAACACACTGATATTTTAGTTGTTGCTGAGCAATGTTTGCACCAAGTCAAAGACTTTCCAGCTTCTCACAGCGCCACCAGTGAGGAGACTGGAGGTGTGAATGAAGCTGGGAGGGGAAACAGCCAGCAGATCAGATCCCAGCTGGCCAAAGGGCAGTTCCATACCAATGGTGTCATGTGGACCAATAAAACTTTATTATTGGTGATAAACTCCTAGGAGTTTACAGTATGTTGGGTAGATTTTTCTTGTATCACATTTAGCTAGTAAAGCCAAGTGTATGTTCAGTAATGGTTGTGATAGTGAAGATTATGTATTACCATTAGGGTTTTCTCACACCAGTATTTTCATGCATTTTATTGTTCTTCTGATCATTCTATGCAAGTTTTGAAGAATTCAGTGAACTTAACAAATTTATCTTAATTTGTGTCAGTTGTTTTAATACCTCCAGGAGTATTAATTGAAGAAAGTTCTGTGGTGTCACTTCAGCTAGTGTTGAGCCCTTATTGTAAGAAAATCACAAAGACATTTTATGGTATTTAAATAATGCTATCAGTATTGCCATAGACACATGGGTTGGGATACTCAAAAGTAGGTTTGCAGTGTGAAAACAAGGATAATTTTTACTTTCTATAAATTTTTGCTTTTGGTTAGCTGGGAGACTTGTTAACCTTGCACTTGAGACATGGGTATGCTTTCAGCAGTTAGAGCAAATAACTTTCTGTAAGTAGTACTACTATCAATCAAAGCAGAATGCTAAGTGCTTATTAATTTGTTCTTAGTAATATACATTTACATTTAAATTTCATGACATCATACTATGTCATGCCATTTGCTTAGCATTAGATTGCAATATCAATGCTCAAGCTGGTGGCTCTATGCAAGAGTAAGCAGCTGGAGCACTGATTTGTGGGAGATACTGCTTAAGATGCATAATCACCTCATGAATGTTGATTTTTGTCAACATTGAGGTAATTCTCTGTAGCTGTGCTTTTTCTGTCCTCCCTGAGGGATGATACTGAATGATCTTCGCAATTACATGGGTTCCATTTCTGCTTCACCCTCACTGTTAGCTAAACCATGAAGACAGAAAAAGGCCAAATAAGGCTCTGCAGCGTAGAGGACACGGTACCCTCTGCTAGTCTACAGAATAAGCTATTTTCAGAACCTGTGGAGTATAGAAAAATTCCAGGAAAGAGGTTACAGAATCACAGGACAGCCAACGAGGGAATGAATATCTGGAGTTCACATTATCTACCCCCTGTCCTGCTGAGTGCTGGCCCAGCCAGAGCAGGCTGCTCAGGGTCAGAGCAGGCAGGTCAAGGCTGTGGTCCAGCTGTGTCCTGGTATCTCCAAGGATGGAGACTCCATAAGCTTGCTGAAAAAATCGTGCCAGTATTTGGCTACCCTCAGAGTTGTAAAAAAGGAAAGTTTTTTCTTTTGTCTGCATGTACTTTTTGGTTTATTTTGTTTTGATTTGTGCCCCTTGCCTCTTGTTCATTCGCTGGATACCACTGAGAAATGTTTGGCTCAGTATTCTTAACACTCTCCCACCAAGTATTTACACACAAGATAAAGATTTTCCCATAGTTTTCTGTTCCTCAGGCAGACCTGTCCTGGTGCTCTCAGTCTCTTGTATAGCAGGTGCTGCAGTCCCTTCACTGTTTTAATCATGGAGATCAGAATGAGGACTGATTCACGTGGATCTCTGGTCAGGGAGAGTTAAGTTTCTAATTTGCAAGAAGTAAAAAGGAGTTAAGTGAATGCGAGTGTTAAAAGCCAAAGCTTTAAAACCCAAAGCTATGTTAAAACACAGTACAATTGACAATACAATTTTTAAGGGAAGTTGAGAAAGAAACAAGCATGGAATGCAATGATCAACTTGATGTGAGTAGAAAATATGGTAAAGATGAGATTGGAGATAACTTAAGGGAAGCCAGGGTACTAAGAGGTTTTGGAAACACTGACATCAGTTGATAATTGAACTGGTGGATTAGATGGGGTGATTCTGAAAGGTACTGACAAGGACAAGGGGAATGATATTCTGAGATGAATAGGAGAGCCCAGAATATGCAAACAGAAGCTTGGAAGGAACAGCAGTTGGAGGGGAGAGTTCTTGGTGTAGCAGTCCCTGATGGAGTATGCAGTATGTGAGGAGTTGGTGGCTGTGGCACTGTGAGGCTTAAAATGCTCTGCAGTGGATAGTTGCACTCCGGTTGGGCAGTGGACATGAATTCCCTCCCTACCCATTGTTAAAAGGACTGTCAGAACTCTATACTGTTAAGCACAAGTTTAAGTACACTCCTGAGTATTGCTGAGGAGAAACTGCAAGTGGCTACATTGTCACTTAGCTATTGCTAAGAAAGGTCTGTTAGAAACATGTTTCTCTTAGTGCTTAGTCATGTCTTGACTAAGACTGTTCGAGACTGTAGCAGCATCCTCATGACGCTGACCTAAGTTTACCTTTTCGGCTGCTCAGTGTTGCAGCCAGTGATTTGTAACAGTCTTTATAGGCTCTGTAGTGTTTGGTTATTCTCTCACTGGGATTAGCTGGGAATAAATTCCTATAGAAGCATTTTAATTGGATTCTTAGATTGCATTAAGTGTTGTATTTTTACTACTTTAAGTCATAACAGTTCTTTTTGATCAGTGTGGTTATTAATTAGTCTTCCTCTGATGTAAAATTCTAAAAACCCCCTGAATGGTAAAACGTTTCATGGGATTTTGTAAATCTTTACATGTGATTGAATTTGATTTTGAGATACATATCAAATATACATCTTCTCCTTCTTTATTCTAGTTGTCATGGATGATGATGATGATGAATCCTGTCTCCTTGATCTTATTGGGTAAGTTTTCCATAAGAATTATTTTAGAAAAGTTGGTAATAATTTGGCAAAGTCATCTTCTAGAAGGTGATTTTATCCCAATATTGTCTAAAGATGAGGTGACTTGCAATGAGATGAGCAGACATGCTTCACATCTTCCACGTGGAGATGTGTGGATTGCAAAACCTTCAGTCTCACTGGATGGTTGCTGAGAGTCCACTTGCTGCCATTCTCCTCAGGAGAGGCTAAGGAATGTGTGGTCATGGAGAATGGATTATCTTCTCAGGTAGTGGTAATACCAGATCAGTGTTGGTGCATGTTACTACAAACTTTACTGCAAGCAGCTTTTTTTAAACCAAAACTCCAAAGATCTCAACTTTTTGAGTACTGAAACTACGTAATTTATTAATACTATGCTTGTATTTTAAGGGAAAAGTAATTTTTTTTTCTTAATTATAAATACTTAATGATTTAATTTCTACTAATAATACACATTTGAATCTAAATGTTAGAAAAAAAAGAATAGCTCTCTGTACTGTTGTATATTCACAACAAACAAGAATTTACCAGCATTTTGGTTAAAGATACTTAATTTTAATAAAATTGGGGATTTTGAATGGTCATGTGGGTTGTTGGGGTGGGTTTTTTTGCCCCTCCTCCTCCTTATTTCCATAACAGATTTATATGGAGTTTTATAATTCTATATGGCAATCTCCAAAAATAATTAGGATAGCTGAAGCATCAGCAAATTATGTAGATTGTGTATGTGACAAGTAGCCTTCCTTTGGCTACCATTTGTGTCAATATTCAAGAACAGATAATATGCTAGAAATGCATGTAAAACACAAGAAGACAATTGAGCTTTTCATGCTCATTACTTTGTTCAAACTCTGCTAGAAATTAGACTGACATCAGTCTCATAGCAGCTGCTAAAAGATCATTCCCAGTTCATACAAGAATTTTTTATTGTCATAAATGTAGGAAGTAAATAGACTTTTGACCTTTTTCACACACCTGAAAACTTCCAGTGAAACCAGTAAGTGCTTTAATTTCAGAAAGACCAAAATCCCCCCCACAGTGGCTGCTGTAGTTTGAGGGTTGCTCTGGATGCTGTAGCAAAAGCAGTGCCAGCAGGCTCAGTTCCATTCTGTGAAGTAACTGTTGTGTGAGGTTACTGATTGTGGCCATGTGAAAACACTTCCTGCCTGGAGCATAAAGATGATCATAGGACAGTTAAGTGCTCTCTCATGAGCATGCATCATGAGGATCCTGCTACAAGATCACAGGTGGTCCAGAAAATGAAGTGCTCTCTATACAGATGAGTGTTGTGAAAAACTAGTGTTCTTGCTGCTGCTGGCAGCAATTATTTTCTTAAGTATCTAGAAGAATGGAAACAATTGTTTTTCATCTGAGCTGTGATTTGATAAGTGCCATGTAAAATTCCTTCCTTATTAAAGACAATATTTAAGGTGATAAAGTGTCCTTAATTTTTAATTACATTTTTTACTGTTGAAAGACAGTGATGGTAATTAGTATTAAATACCCTGGTCATTTTACTGATAAAATTCATGATCATAATAGAACCCCATATGAGATCATGAGTTCTGTGCTCCTTAATTTTGAAATTCAGTCAAATCTACTGTGAAAATGACATTTTGATTATAAAATACATGTAACCACTTCAATAGTGTAAGCATAATAGTACCATAAAGTCTCTACCAAGTATTGCCTAATATATCTTTTGTAAACTCATGAACACAGTTTGTTCTTTAAAAGAAAAAAAAAAGAGAAGAGGTATGTTTGTTCTTTTAGGACAATAGTTGTGAACCTGAAAGGTCTTTGACTTTATGCCTCTTTATTTTCTGGGGCCATCAAGCAAGGAGGAGACATTTTTAACTAATGTTTTTTTCCATGGTAATCTCCTGTTTCTAAAAAAAATGTTGTATTATTACTTGTTAATGAATAAACATGTTTTAAAAATCAAAGAAATCCATGTCAGTTAATTCTTTCTGCAAAAGGAAATGCTGTATAATTGTTGCATTAGAATAATCCCATGTAACACAGGCTTTTATTCTTTTTACTTGATCTGTAGATACAACTAAATTAACATAATTATATTTGTTTGAATTTCTGACACTCATTCTATTAGATTACATATTTAATGTGAGTTCTGTTTAGTGCTAGTGCTAAGTTAAATACACCGAAATTCATAATATTTAGTTAATTATTTCTATGGTTGATTCCACTTGGAAAACGTGCCACTTTTTTTTCATGAGGGGACTGTTACTCTGTCAATCATAAATATTTATTAACTTGTGTTAAAGGTGACAAGAAAACCTGTCAAAGAATAAAGTTTGTAAATACCCTATTATAGCTAAACAAGGCATTACAGTTTGGCTATAGAAGAGCTGGTACCTGTTTTAGTTCTCACATTGTTTGTTGGAAGTATATTCCTTAGGTTTTATACTGTATGCTGTCATATAATACCATGTTTTTCAAGAGAATGAGTATCACCCTCATAAAGGGAAATACAGTACAGTACAACTAAAATTTTGTGATCAACATAGTTTATTTGCTTGAAATGTCTTGTTAAAATGGCAGCAGATATGTTACTAGAAACCTGACTTATATGAGTACAGTGTGTGGCTTAGTTAAATTAGTCTCATTAGTAAAAAGGACTTATAAAAAGCATTAACTTCTTTATTTTTTCCCCCTTCAGGGACCCACAAGCGCTGAATTATTTTCTACATGGACCTAGTAGTAAATCTGTAAGTAGCATTGCTGTGTATTAGACATAGATAAGCTTCGTTGAATGTGTTAGTTCTAAACATGATTTTTGTCTTTTACCAGAGCAATGAAGACTTGACTAATGCAGAATATTCTGTAGCCAACTCAAATTCAATTTTCGCCAACTCCAATGTAAGTGGGCACAAGATAAATTACATTACTATTGAGATTGCACGCTTCTGTATGGCTTTACTTGGCTTTTATAGAACTGAATGAAGTAGATGTGGGTTTCAGCTTTTTTATGTAAAGCTCTGAATACTAACACAGAACCTATCTTGTGCTGTTAGTATTTTAAGTATTTCAGTGGGGAATTAATTGAAAAATACTGCACTGTTGGGAGGTGTTTTGTAAATATGTAAAGCAGCTTGCTGAGCAGTGAAAATGCTCTCTGGAGTAATTCTCCAGTTAAACTGCACTCATGGCTTTAGCGATTGTAGGAGTAGTAGTCCTCAAAGACAGACCTTGAATGTTAGTCATT
Source organism: Tychaedon coryphoeus (assembly GCA_013398595.1). Lineage (NCBI taxonomy): Eukaryota > Metazoa > Chordata > Aves > Passeriformes > Muscicapidae > Tychaedon > Tychaedon coryphoeus. The sequence continues at coordinate 78,164 of WBND01001500.1, forward strand.
TTCATGCTTCCCATATATGTTAGGATGCCTTTTCGTTTCTTACTCATGTAGATTCTGAGCTGGCAGTTTTTTTTAAATTAATGGGTGGGGTTTTTTCCTCTATTTTTGAATTTTTTTCTTTAGACTCGGGAGGTAATTTGAGATGTGTCCTTTGTGTAACTTCAGTGTTAGGAAAGTTGCTTTTAATTCATGAGGTGTTGCGAGAAGTCTTCAATGTTCCTTCTTGCCAGGAGTGCATCGCAGCCCTGGACCATGTTTTACACAAAAAGGTTGTAGAATCCCAATCTTTGGTGATAAATTCAAGGCCAATCTGTTCTAGTGTAGGTGGCAATCATGGTTTGAGTAGAACATTGGACTGGATGACTTGAGATCCCTTCAGATGAACATTTCTTTGGTTTCATTGGTGTGTTTTTAAAAACAACTGAATTGTTAATCCCTCAATTAAGTTATTTGAGTACACAGAATAGGATTTTCTTGGTAATTCCTCTTGCTATTGTACTATTACCTTGACTTTGTTTGTCCCATATTCATAACAGATACATGGATACACTTCTAGATGTGTAGGGACCTGAAATAATTGGCATGAAGAAATTCTGGAAACTATTAATCTGTGTGTGGGGTACCAGTGACTTTGCTGTAGGCATAGTAATGTAGTGGGAAGAATTTGTCCTGTCCTTCCCCTTTCAGGATTGTTATTAAATATTGTAGAAGAAACAGATAAGCTGGTTGAGATAATGGTGAGGGAGTAGGATACCAAGAGTAACAGGGATGCCCAATTTTCAACTGATAGGGAGTGGTGGTTTCAGCTTGATACCAGGCTGGCCATTAGCAGACAGCAGATTCCTGTACGCAGCACTGGCAAAGGTGGGGCTTGAGGACTTATCCTAGGAAAAAACAGGTTTGGGGGAAAAAGGGTGACATATGACATGCATTTGTCATAGCCTAGACTTCCTAGTTGTTCTCTGTAGATATCCTTCTGATGAGCATGAGTAGGTAGGCAGGAGTCAGGTGTTTCTGGTGTATTTTCAGAAAGTGAGTTTCTTCGAGAAATTTTGAGGGGCAGTGGGAGATTCTGGACAAGGTGGGTTTGTTGCCTAGGGAGTAGCAGTTGGAAGAAATAAAAATATTTTGTGAAAGCTAAGAGTTTTCTTGTGTATGAGATTGGGGGTAGGTAATCTAGAAGACAGGTGATCAGAGGAGCAGGGATTCCTAGTGTATGTTCCTAGGATGACATACTACAGTTTAATTCTGAGCATACTCTGTCCTCATCCTTTTATATCTTCATAAGGAACACCAATGCCATTTTCACTTCCTTCCTCCCTCCTGTGAGAGCCCTGTGCTGACGTAAGTGAACAATGACTTGATTATAAGTGCAGATTCCTACAGTTTATTGGGAAGGAACAAGTGTTGCCATAAACAGATGTTTTCACAGTCCCTGCTTATAAAATGGGATACCGGAAAAATTACGTGCTTCTGAAGCTTTTATCTTTATAGTTTTTGCAGATACTGAAAGTTCTGTCTTTGTATATACTCAGAATTGCTACCATGAAGTAGGATTGACTGTCTTGCTGCCTGTCTCATGCCTTTCAGTGGCAGAGTTTACAAATTCAGTGTCGAGGGTTCAGTGCCTCAGCTGGTAAGCATGCTCAGCCAACACCTAACACAAGCAAGATGAAGTTCCTGCTGACTATAGGAAAAGAAAGTGCTATACACTCTTCCCACTCTCTTACACTGCCCCCATGACCCATCCCAACCTTCCCTGAGTTGATTGAGTCTGTACCACCTCTGCTGATTCCAGGTTGGTTTCCTGTGGCAGTTGTCATGAGAGGCTTCCCTAGCCATTGCCCTGTTACCTGGCTTGTACTGGGTGGCTGCTTTCATTCTGCTGTTGCAGTATAATAGGGCAGCATAAGAGAGCAGAATGTTAATGGAGCCAGTAAGAATAAGGCTCTTTTTCTTGGTCAGCAGATTCATGAAGCTGCAGAGGCTTTGATTTCTTCTTGAAATTAGCATGGTATTCTGCATGACACTTCTGAATCTGGACACTAGTGATTCAGATGTTAACTTGGAAGGTTCCAGTTTTTGGATATAAAATTGTTTTCTAATGTTAAATAGTCCTGGGAGCAGGGAATGAAACTTGATTCTCTCTTCCAGTGGGAGAGTTTTAAGCTCTTAATCTTGATTGCATGTAATATTATTTGTGATATTATTGGTAGTAGTGATAATTGTATTGTTTGTAGTAACTGGAATAGCATTAGTTGAACTGTTTAAGTTACACAGTTGTAAAAGGTTTCTTTTTGGTCATTTCCTTGGAGACAACTTGCAGATGCAATAGGGAATTCTCCTCAGAACCTGACAGTTAAGAGTCCTAATTACGGCCTAATTAGTGATGCCTTTTTACTCTGCCCAGTGGTAGCTAGGTACAGTTGAGAACCTGATTTGTAGCTTTAGGTGTTCCTGAGGTTTCCTCAGACACTGGGACATTTAAGCAGTGGTTTGATTCCTCTATTATAAACGCCAATGTTTAAAGCTTGCTGTAGTGTAATAGTTGTAACTTGAAAATATTTTGTCTAATCTTCAGAAAAATATTGTAGTATTTTAAAACATGACTGAAGTTTCAGAAAATCTGAAAAATCTGTTTTTCAGAAACAGATTGGGGTAAAATTCTGAATAAATACGCTTGGGGAGCTGAAGTTCGGGTGGGGACATCGTTGCATGTGATAATTATGGCTTGCAGCATCTTCACACTGTTTACTTGAGGTGAAAACAAGCGTCTATGACCTTCAAGGAGTGAAGGCTTAGAGTAAGAGTGTGACTGATAATTGCACACCCACAGTTTCCATTTATCCTGACCTAAAAAGAAACTACTTGTTGCTTCTGAATAGCTGAGTTGTGATCATGCAATTTAGAAAGGGGTACTTTGACTTAAAACTATTGTGAGTGTTATTATTAATTTAAATTAAAAATGCTATCTGCAGAAGCCTGATGCTTGTGTTGTCTAGAGTTTCTGGACAGAACTTAGTTTTAGGAAGATATTGACAATAGGTCAGAATAAATAGATTTTGGTTTTCCTTATCATGGTGTTAATGGATGTGGATTTGAAGGATTTTTTTTCATTGAAGGTGCCGCTTAATATTTGCGGTAGTTCCAATGTTTATTGTTATCAGTAATCTTTTCATGAGCATAAACCACAATCTGACGCTTTTTTTTTCCTGACTCCCTTGTTTCTAATTTTTTTTTACAAGGAATTAGCATAATGCCTTAACTTATTGAAATGGTCACTAGTTTACACTAAGCGATTCTAGAAATGCTAGTAGGATTTTGGAGGCAAATCTCATTTGATAGAAGTCAATGAAAGGAAAGGTTTCTTCTGCCTTTTCTCTGCTTCTGCTGTTGCTATTGAAGCCTTGCCCCAAACTGAATTAGAGTGGAGGTGTTTTTCCTCCTTGTTTCTTTTATCCTTTTGTCAGTAGAGTGCTCAGGTTGAGGAAGGGAAAATGGCACTTAGAGAGCATTTCATGTACTCTTCAAACAGTGCAGCTGCAGAGCTAAGAGCTGTGTATTGAGAGATTTGAGAAGGGAAAGGAGAGAAGTGTCTCCAGCAGTGCGAGGGTTGAGAGGGATATCCATGACCTGTTTGTGCTGGCTTACTGTATGGGGTCAACATCATCCTGCACATGCTATGGGAAGAGTATAATGCTGTGTAGAAAGTTTGCTTGCATGAAAAAATAACTAATGAGGAAACAAAGCAGATACTGAAATTTCTGAAAGTGATTTATTTCTTGTTTTGCATTTCAGAACACTGATCCTAAGTCGTCTGTAAAAGGTGTAAGTGGTCAGCTTGGAGAGGGGCCTAGTGATGGACTGCAGCTGTCCAGTAGCCTTCAGTTTCTTGAAGATGAACTTGTGTCTTCTCCTTTACCTGATCTTACTGAGGATCAGCCTTTTGATATTCTTCAGAAGTCCTTGCAGGAGGCCAATATTACTGAACAGACTTTGGCAGAAGAGGCATATTTGGATGCCAGTGTAGGTTCTAGCCAACAGTTTGCACAAGCTCAGCTTCATCCTTCTTCATCAGCATCCTTTACTCAGGCTTCTAATGTTTCTAATTACTCAGGTCAGACGTTGCAACCTATAGGAGTTACTCAAGTGGTACAGCAACCTGTTGGAGCATCTTTTGCAAGCAATACAGTTGGTGTGCAACATGGCTTTATGCAACACGTTGGAATTAGTGTTCCTGGCCAGCATTTGTCTAATAGCAGTCAGATTAGTGGTTCTGGGCAGATACAGCTGATTGGTTCATTTAGTAATCAACCTTCCATGATGACCATCAATAACCTCGATGGATCTCAGATCATACTGAAAGGCAATGGTCAGCAAACACCTGCAAACATGAGCAGTGGCCTCTTGGTTCACAGACAGACTCCAAATGGGAACTCGCTGTTCAGTAACTCAAGTTCAAGTCCAGTAGCACAACCTGTAACTGTTCCATTTAACAGCACAAATTTTCAGACTTCATTGCCTGTCCATAATATCATCATTCAAAGGGGTTTGGCACCAAACTCTAACAAAGTTCCTATTAATATCCAACCAAAGCCTATTCAGATGGGTCAGCAGACTGCTTACAATGTGAATAACTTGGGAATACAGCAACATCATGTACAGCAAGGGATTCCATTTGCTTCTGCAAACTCACCTCAGAGTTCAGTAGTTGGTCCTCATATGTCTGTTAATATTGTTAACCAACAACAAAATACAAGAAAATCAGTTACACCTCAGACAGTTAGCAATGCTGGAGGTAGTATTGTTATCCATTCTCCTATGGGACAGCCTCCTGCACCTCAAAACCAGTTTCTCATACCTACAAGTTTGTCTGTTAATTCTAATTCAGTTCATCATGTCCAGGCCATAAATGGACAACTTCTTCAGACTCAGCCTTCTCAGCTGGTTCCTGGCCAAGTGTCTGCTGAGCATGTAATGCTCAACAGGAACTCTACAAACATGCTAAGAGCCAACCAGTCGTATTCAGGACAGATGCTGAATAATCAGAACACAGCTGTTCAGCTTGTTTCAGGCCAGACATTCACAGCTCCTGGAAACCAAGTTATAGTAAATCATGGAACTTCCCAAATTGTTGGTGGACAGGTGCCACTGCAGCAGGCATCACCAACGGTGTTGCATTTGTCACCCAGCCAAGCTAACGTTTCTCAAGGCAGATCGAGTTTTACCACCATGTCACCTGGGCAGTCCACAGTCTCAAATATGTCAGCTTCTAACAGATTTGCTGCTGCAAGTTCTTCTGGTTCAGTACACGCCAGCTTGGGAGCATCAGTGCAGTCTGTCGCGTCGGGAGGGAGCTTTACAGGTGACCAGCTGGGGCAGAGCAGAGCTCAAGTTGCCGTCAGCGCATCGCATCGTCTTCCAGCATCCTCCTCCAAGTCTGTCAGCACCTTCAGTCACGCGTCCGTGGGAGTAACACAACAGCAGTTTGCCTTTGGTCAGGTATGAAAGCTGCTTGAGAATGTAGCCAAAGAAAGGCTTCTAAGCTGTGCTAAAATACTCAGAATGTTAATTTTGCTGGTTTGTATTGTTACAAATACTGTGGAACTGCTGAAAATTACTGTAACCCAGTCATCGTTTCATTTGGTATTTTCTAAATCTGTCACTGAGTGAACAATGCTGTCACTTTGACTAATTCCAAACATTTTGTTGGTGATTTATAGTATTGTTTTCAAAAGTGCTTAGCATTGATCTATTTCTGCTCCTGTTTAAACGAATGGGCATTGTAAGTTTATACAATTTTGAGCTCTCCTGTAAACCTTACCATAAGCTAGATGTAAAGGCTCAGGTTCATTCTTAGCACTTAAAAGTCATTTGATCTCACTAAAACCTATGCATTTTCAAGGTTTGACTTATTGAAATCAGAGATGAAAAGGTTACTTGGGCTTCCTTTTGTTATTTATCACATTGGCACTTTTGTTGTGTGTGTCTGGAGCTTTCAAATTTGATACAAAGACAATGATGCAAATGTTTCTTAGAATCCTTAAAAAGAAATCCCTTTTAAAGCAGTTGGTAAAAGCATAACATAAAAAAAATTCCAACCTCTAAGGAGTCAAGATAGTAGTTAAAAAAAAAAGTCTGAATTTGCTTTTAAGTTTTGATGTGGTGTATTTTGTCCAGTAGATACATTTGCAGTATATATTCAACTCAGATTTTTCTGTTTTCATAAGTGAATTTAAAAACAATCAAAATTTTAAAAGAAAAAAAATTCATAGAATTCCAGAGTAAGCTGCCAATTTTAGCTCAGTGACTCAGTGACTTTTCACACAGTTAGCAATAAGCTATTCAATTTCTGACCTTTTAAATTTTATTAAAATTTTTCTTTTTAAATTTTTAAAATTTTTTTTGTTTTTTAATTTTAAAATACTGGTCACTCTCTCAGAATGCATTTGCACTAATTAGATCTTTCTCTTTTTGTCTTTTACTTCTTTTACTTAGATCTTTCTCTTTTTCCAAAGGCCTGATGGATTTTTTTTTTTTTTAATTAAACCCCAAATCTGCAGTGAAATAATGTCTTAGAAAATAATGTGTATTTAAAAAATTAGAATGAACATGCTGTAGAAAGACATTTGTGGTCTTTGCTGAGACTTCTGGTGCAGGTAGTAACATTTTATTTGCAGATGAGTAATTTGAGGCTGGTCTGGCTTTCTCTTCATGGGTCTTACATCTTCCTGTTTGCAGTTTATGTGCTGGGTCAGTGAGTTTCAGCAGTTATAAAAGCAGAGTATTTCTTATTGTTGTAAAGGATAATTCTGTTTTCGTGCTGAAATTTCAGAGCTGTAAATGGGAATTTACATAGAGCAAATGCACTATTTGCCAGAATCTTTTTAGTTTGTTTGTACTTTATACTAAACTGTGTATCATTTAGCTGCTAAGCAGTGGAGGGTTTGTTCTACTGCGGGTATTTTTTGTTGGGAAAGCAGCGTTGTCGTCTTGCAGTATGGGAACTCTGAGAAGCTGAGTTTTCTGAGGGCCACTTATAGTGGGAAATCAGAGGTCTTAGAGAATGCAACTGGTATGTATTTGTGCTGTTAGTGTAATTTCTGTTCCTTTCTGATTTACTTTATAAAATTCTTGAACTTGGAGGGATTGAGATGTGTGAAATTTCACTGCTGAGGAGTTTGAAGTTAAAGTATACACAGATGACTTTTAGGTGCCTTTTCCTTATTTTTCTTAAAGCTTTCAGTAAATATTTCACTGTGATTTTTTAAAAAATTGTTTTTTTATTTTATCTATGTGGCACAGAAAAAGGCTGTGAACCAGACATCACCAGTTTCTGCATCGAAGACACAGGACAATTTGAGACAGCCTCAGCTAACAAGTCTTCTGAGCAACACACTATCAGGTCAACTAAGGTCTTTTTAACATAATTTTCTTAATTTTCTCCAGCAACAGAGATTCATTCTTCTTCAGTGTGTCAGACTTGCATTGATGCCTAATGTTTATAGGGTTCTAAAGGTTGTTGGAATCTTATTTTTAAAAGAATTCAAGCTATATTTTTTCAGTATTGAATGTGTGCCTTGATTTTTCCCAACCATGGCACCTCATCTTATAGAGTGAAAAGCTGAATCTTCACAATTAGCAGTAATTTCTCCCCTCTATAAAATCCAAAATTGTACATTCTTTCATTTTTTTTTTTTTTTAAACTTAGGAAAGTAGAAATTAGTAATTTTCAAAATACAGACATCTGCTAAAATTCCATGAAACTTCTAGAATGTGGTGGCTGCTTCAATTACAGAGGGAAGAGAAATAGGTATTACAAGGTTATGTGCAGGCTGTCATCACTCACTTTGTTCTTGAATGTGTCACTTTCAGTTAGAATAGTTCATGCATTGTTCATGGCAAAATAGCAGCTTTTCAAGCAGCACTGTGCTACTGAAAGAACAAAACCAGTACATTCAAGGCAAGCAGAAAAATGCAGTAACCTTCCTGTTCTCTTTGTACATAAGTACCTTTTGAATAAGGTCCTGTACTCTGCCTTGCTTTTTCTTTCCTTGTGTACTGTTATGTATAAGCTGTCCAAGCAATTCTGTACAATCTGCACAGTGTCTTTGGGGGAAAATAAACCAAATAAATTCTTACTCGTTTCGGTTGTAACATAGCATGACTGATAAGATGCTGTTTGGATTATGAAGCAAGGCAATTGGAGGAAGTCTGCCTATCCAAAAAAATCTAGGAGTAAAAATATGCTTGCTGTCTAAGTACTTCCAGGAGCTCTAGAAAAATTTGTGTAATACACTTGAGGGAGGGTTAGTACTAAAAGCATGATAAATTTTACTGTATGATTTTAGGTAAATTGTTGAGACACTAAAAATACTTGAAATTCTTCTATGTTACAATACCATGGTAGGATGTGATTTATATCTGAGGATATTTGTGGTTTTCAGGACAAAATATCGGTCCTGTTTGATTTTTATGAGCTGGTTTCTCCACAGGGTAGTTGCATTAATGCTTTTATCTTTCCTAAAAACTCAAGTAAAATTATCGGGATAGGTATACAGAATTATTCTCCTCTTGCTTAGGGTGACAAGAATCTTTTAAACTTTTTTTAATAGGACAGGACTCTGGAGGAAAAATTATACAACAATCTCTAGGAACAGCACAGCCACAAGAAAAAGTGATAGGATCATCATCAGTTCAGCAGAGTATACAGGTAGAGAATACTTCTATTTATGTTTTCTTATCTGTCATGGTTTTGTCTGGGATAGAATTAGTTTTCTTCTTCGTAGGTGATACAGTGCTGTGTTTTTGATTTGGGATGTGAATAACATTGATGACACACTGGTGTTTTAGTTATTGAGCCATGCTTAGTCTGCAAGTCACGACCTTTCCAGTGCCCCTTGCTGTGCCACTGAGGTGGTGCAGAGCCAGGACAGCTGGCCCAAACTGGCCAGAGGAATATCCCATGCTGTAGAACATCATGTTCTGTGTATAAATGTAGGAATTGCCTATGAGCTGCTGATCACTGCTCGGGAATGGGGTGGACATTTGTCAGCGGGTGCTGAGCAATTGCATTGTGCATCACTTGTCTCTCCTGGGTTTAATTCCCCCTTTTTCTCTTTTTCATTACAACTTTATAATAACTATCATTACTATATTATTTTATTTTGTTTTTAAACTGTTCTTTCCAACCCACAAGGTTTACTTTTTTCCTAATTCTCTTCTCCATTGGGGTCAGGGGAGGTAGTGAGCTTATAAGTAAGGAATCATTGTAGGTTTTTTGTAGAGTATATGAACTCCCTCGAACTTAACACATTCTACCTTGACAAAATAAACGTTGGTTATTTTGCAAATCGATACATTGAATGCTACTTTGAGATTCAGTTCAGTAAGTGGAGTCTGACTGCACTGTTCCCTGAAGATAATTATGTATCCCATAGCAATTCTTTATTGAGTTGGCTAAAAGTTTGACCGACTCTTCTCATTATTTCTTCCAAACTCAGCTGTTCTCTAGCTGATTGGGAGAGAGTGCTTTGTGAGAAGTAAAAATGTTCCACCTGGTCTTTATTTTATTCTTTACTGCAGTCCTCTTTCTTTACTATCAGAAGTTCTCCCACATAGCATAAATATGTACAAAAACACTGTCCAGGATGAGTTTTTTTTGGAGAGGATCTGACTTAGAATTTTTGTTTGTAAATGTATTTGTCAATGCAGTAGGGCAGGAATGTTTTTCCATATCTTACTGATACACATATAGAGCAGAAGGTACAGTAGTGCTCAGTTAGGAGGTCAGCCTGGTTGTGTAATAGTTGGTCAGATTTCATTCTGCTTGGTGGTAGCTACTTTTTATGTTCTGAACTTGGAGGCTTTTTGAGGCAAATATTTCAGTGTGCCTGCCATGAGTCTTTACCCCCTCAGAGAACCTGAGGTCTTAGGAAAGTGTTCCCAGGAAAAAATCTTGATTTCATTGAATATCTAAGTAAAGGAGAAAATGAATTTGATCTCTACCTGACAGACATACCTGTAGCATTGACACTGAAATAGAATTCCTAGAATGACTTCTACTACCCCCCCAGCCTCTGTGGCTTTTGAGAATTTAAGTGCACAACCTTAGCCTGCTTTCCTCACAGATACTCTTGTCTATCAATATCAGGCAAGATGATATCTTCTGAGAAATGCAGACAGTTTGTATGAGCTGATTTGTAAAAGTTTTTAGTAGTATCTTTCCTTCTTTGCACCTGTTAAATTTGATCATCTCTTTCTTAGTGAAATACGTATAAAGCACAACAGTGGAATTTGTCTACAAACAACATTTCAGACCTTTGGTTTACGTCACTTCCCTATTTTGTGGATGCAGTGCCTTGTGAAAATGGATAGTCGAAAGTGTTTATACTTACGTGGTGGTTACAGTTAGTGCTGGTGATGTACCTAATTGAGAGAATCAAATCCTGAAACTTAGGCTTTGCAAATGAGGGGATATATTGTAATTTATCTTTTAATTTTGAACTTAGGTGGATGGTCATTTAGCTGGACAGAAAAGGCCTGCTGCTAAACAGTTAACTAAAGGAGCTTTGTAAGTCACCGTTTCATTGTAATTTTGTTGCAGAAACCTTAATTTTTACTTTTGTCAATGTAAAAACTCTGTACAGTATGTTAAAATGTCTATCGTTATTTTTTTTGTAGTATTCTGCAGCAATTACAGAGGGATCAGGTACATGCTGTGACACCAGATAAAAGTCGGTTCAGATCCTTCAATGATGCAGTTCAGAGACTCCTTTCATACCATGTGTGCCAGGGATCGCTGCCAACAGAAGATGATTTAAGAAAAGGTAATTTTCTTTTTAAAATTTGACAGTAAGCTTGTAATCAGCATATTGAGAGAATTCTTAATGTGAATTAGAGAAATAAGAAAAGGAACATTTTAAAATTTGTGCAGGTTATTGAAGAACAGTGTTTGAAAGTGTCCTTTGTCTTTCTAGTGGACAGTGAATTTGAATCTGTAGCTACACAGCTTCTGAAGAGGACGCAGGCTATGCTGAACAAATACAGATGTTTGCTTATAGAAGATGCAATGGTAAGGTGTAGAACCCAGGTACACTCTGTTTATGGGATGGGATTCAGTTTGTTAAGAAAATACCTGCAGAACAGGCACATGAACTTCTGTTCTCTGCTTCTGCTTTGCTCTCACACTGAATAGGCTGTGATAGTGAGGAGAGTGATTTCTGTGTATTTCTGTGGCTCATGGAACCTGAAATAATGTTGATGTTGTCCATTCAGAGGCCTCCAGCCATATTATAATTGCAGCCAAATCATATTACGGAATCATATTAGGAAATCATTGTCCTTAAAAGCTAGGTGCAACTTCATCAGAAGTGCTTCTGATTTATGTGCTTTCATAATCCCAGGTATGAGGTAAAATAAAGCTGATAAAGTTGCTTTAAGAATGTATTTTAAAAGGATCAGGAAATGCCATTGTGACTTTAGACATGCTAGTTTTCAAGCCTGGAAAAGTTTTGAATTTGAATATAATAGACATTTAGATATTTAGAGACAGGAATACATAATATAACTGTTAGAATTAGTATGGTTTTAAAGCTAGCAGTTGTGTTGTAAAAGGTCCTAGCCATTAAATATTTGCAAGTATTTGCAGATGCAAAGAGAGGATGGAGGTTGTGATTTGTTTTTTTAGCATCTAGTATGTTGTATGGCAAATCCCATTTAGTAATTTTGAAAGGTTTATTTCACATAGCATTCAAGTTTGAAACCAGTTGCCTGTGTTATGGCCTAGTGCAGTGAATGTTTTCTGTGATGGATGGATCCAACTGGCTTGAAGACATTGTAGCAAAATGCAGCTCTTCACCAGCTAGTTAAATGAATGGGAGAGAAGTGCAAGGATGATGACAGGGGGTGGTCCCAGTTCAAGGTGTTTTGCTGGTTGATCCCCCTAATAGAGAAGGATAGTGTATGAAGTAAAAAAAAATTGTGGTATACAGTCGTAAGCATACTCAGTTGTGGAAAAGTACAATTGATACAACTGGAATAGCAATTTCCTGTTTTAAAGTCTTTCCCAGATAAAATTTTCAGTACAATGTGAATAATACTTCATGGTTTAGTGGTTGGGTCAGAGTCAACTGTTGAATTGTTTTCTTCACAATTACATAATAGAAGAAGTTTCTTTTTCTCTGAAAGTTAGCTAAGCTATCAGTGTTTTGATTTGGTACCAACATGAGTCACTACAGAGATTGGTTGTTTTTTTCCTTTGCCTCCAGCGGATAAACCCCTCTGCAGAAATGGTTATGATTGATAGGATGTTTAACCAGGAGGAAAGAGCATCTCTGACCCGGGATAAGCGTCTTGCACTTGTGGATCCTGGTAAGTAATGCTTAACTTCTAAATTAAGTGTTGAGTGTTTAAAAATAGTTGTGGCCACAGTGAGGCACTGATTGCTATGGATTCCAGTTATTGAAGTACTGAATAAGCATTTGCAAGATAACTTTTTATAACTCCAGAATCCAACAATCCAGAGACACTGTAGGGTTGAAGCAGTTATTTGTGGGGAAAAAATATTTTACATGTTTGGCAGAGAAATATTTGAGTTTCTTTTGACAGCAGTCATGACTCCTGCAGTGCCTCCATTCTAGCAGGGAAGAACCTCTGAGTTTGCTTGCAGCCAGAAAGAACAGCACTGTTTGAAGCATGAAAACTCTTGTTCATCTTAATGAAGTGTTGCTCTTGGAGTGTCATGGCCTTTTAAATGGCAGCATTTTAAACTGGGATATTGTTAAACATATCACCTGGAAGCGCATTATTTGTGTAAGACTACAGCTACAATTTGTTTAGAGGTTCTGCATATTTTAAAAGATATTCACAGGTTATGTTGTAGAAATTATTAATCTCCAGAGACCATATTTGCATATTTAGAATGCTGGGAAGTGCCCTTAATCTGGTTATACAGTGCACATACGTGAGCAGTGTGCTGATTAATTTAGTGCTAATCTCCTGCACTGTACACAGCAGAAACTTAAACATATGAACATCTCTTAAAGACCCAGATCTGTAAGCTGTGGATGTTATTTGAATTTCAGTACTCAGGAACTGTGTTGGAGTGTCAGTTATTTGGGTGTGTAGGTAATTTTAGTAAAATGTTGCTACTTAATTTTCAGATGGTTATCAGGCCGATTTTTGTTGTTCTGCCAAACCATTTGAGAAAACAGCTGAAGAAGCACAGTCCAGCAAAAGTGACCATCAGTCTAGCAAAACATTACCTTCTCGAAGTCAGACTACCAAAACCCAAGCCAGAGACCGACCAAAATCCAGCTCAGCAGAGTCCACAAATCACAGTAAACTTCCTCTAGTGCCTAACAACATTCTGACACCACAAGAAGGAAAAGCTTCCTCTAAAAAATCTGAGAGCCTCACTAAAGCTTTAAAGTTTGAAAAAGCTAATTGTTCTTCTGAGAGCCAATACGTGGCCCTTTCTGAAGAAAGGATGAGTGGGAAAGATCTTGCCAAGTCCACTGAGAATTCTTCGAGTTCTGAAGACTTGTCAAAAATTGTGTCAAGAGGCAGTCAAGGAACACACAATAAAATATCAAGGAACACAATTCAGCCTTTCTCAAAGGTAACGTGTAATAATTCACTTCAAGACAAAACTCTGAGGAGCTCTCCAAAGAATGAGGTTTTGCATCCTGATAACAGGAAAGGCTCTGGTGAACCCCAGCAAGACTTACTGCTCAGTAAGAGTTTAGAAACGACGTTTAAAAACATCTTGGAACTTAAAAAAGCTGGGAGGCAGCCACAAAATGAGGCGGCAAGTAGTGGCTCGGTTGATTTAGAGTTCCCTAATTTTTCACCTATTGCTTCACAAGAGAACTGCCTGGAAAAATTTATTCCAGACCACAGTGAAAATGTTGTAGAAACTGACTCTATTTTAGAAGCAGCTGTAAATAGTATCTTAGAGTGTTAATAGTTACAGTACCATGGACAAGTTATGTTTCTCTTAGCAGAAGCAAATGTGAATGACACCACAAGTACAGCCTGACATGCATTTAAGGTTAACCTTTCTAAACTAGATTCTGTTCTGTGTTTGAGAGCAATACTCATTGTGGTTACAGTGAGATATCCAAGTAAAGTTAATCCTTGTTAGAATGCAGTCTGTTAGGGCCTTACTGTTTCAAGTATTATTATGATAGTACTTCTGATAATTGAGCTGTACTGCAACATAACAGGGTTGCAGATTGTTAGGCCCTATATAATACGGTATAATATACTGACAATCACAGTCATTTGAAAGGATATATTTATTGAGGAAATGTTTTTAAAGAGTGATGGAAGCAACAATTCTCCCCTACCCTTCTCTTCCACAAATCATCAAAATTTTAGTTTTTCTGGAAAACCCACTGTACCTCTATTCAGAAGTGATTATTTGCTTTGTTAATGAATCTGAATTCTAGGATTCTTAAGTTGGAAGGAAATCATCAGTGTGTTTACAAGGCTTCATAATTTAAGTGCTTTTCTATTGCTTTCTGAGCAGAAACTAGTACTTGATATATTTGTAGTGGGTAACTTTAGTCTGTGGGATGATATTATATGATCTTAGTCACAGTGGCATGATATGGATTAATAAATGCTTGACTAAGGAAGGTAGAATGGAAGCCAGTAAATAGCAAAGTGTACAGGATGAGGCCATGATAGAGCCATGAATTTATATATATAATACATATATGTTATCTCTTGAGGAAAAGATTTTGCATTTTATAATTGGATGTAGTCAGCCTTGAGTCTTTCTGAAGTGGTATAAATGTTTTTTTTTAATTTGTTGTTTTTGTTTTTTTTTTTTTTAGACCAAGTGTCAAAAGCACTTTTATTTGAAAACTGTATTTGTAGCTTATATTTTAAGAGGATGTTAGCCTTACTCTGATTAAATTTAAAGGCCAGTGTTTATTTTTGATTTTTTATTTTTTTGCTTTTTGCTGTCAGAGAATGTTAAATCATCCACCGTAGCAGTCATAATTATCAAGATATGTACAGACCAAAGTTGATCAGCAATCCCATTGTTTAAACATATCAAAAAATGTGTAATTATTAATTCATATTGTAAAGCCAAGTGAAACCATTGCATGGTTTGTATTTGGCTTGCTGTCATGTTGTTAAGATAGAATCTTATTATTTTATTTATTTATTTTAATCTGTGACTTTTTTTTTTTTGCTGCCCATGCTGCTTTGTCCTAGTTTACTTTGGTCATGAGTGCTTTTGTGCACATAAGCGCTGACGTTCATCACGTGTGTGTAGTACATATGTCTGCTCAGGAGGATACAGCTTTTGTGGTTTCTAAGGTATGCTCATGTTCTCCCCCAGAACTTCTCCACCATTTCTCAGAAACATTACCAGCCATTTCCCAGACTTGCTGATTATGATTTTCATGATGTAAGAGGCTCATTGTGACAAGCTGTGGTTGTCAGTCAGATTGCCAGGAGAGAAACCAAAAGGTTTTGCTGGTGTGTAATTCAGTCCATCTGAATGGCACGGAAGGAAGCAGAATTAGACCTTTGGGATAGTAGAACATTACAGCGCAACTCAGTATTGAGCTACAGTCCACTGTCAGACCACTAAAGGAAACCAAATCTAGAAAGCAATGAGAGAAAGATGAACTTCCTTAAAATTCATTTCCCCTTCAACGTGAATGGAAGTACTGGTTTTGTATTTTACTAATTGCCATTTAAAAAAATTGTGCCAATTTAAAAGTATGTGTTTGTAAAAACCCAACATTCCCAAGTGTTCTGTGAAATATTAATAAGTATTGCCAGTTTTTGATTTTTAGTTGGGTATCCACAGAATAGACTCTCAGGCAGTTAGTTGTTTTTTTATTGGCAAAACTGACAAGATAGTCTTCACCTATTGCCTTTTTAGATTTAATAATATTCTCATGGCTGTGTATCCTGATGCATATTTTATTTTATCTCTTTGGAAATTTAACCATTCTGAACTATTTAAGAAGGAGGGCAGTAAGTTACACAGCTGTATATTAACTAGTTAAATGTTTCTTTTCTTTAGAAAAAAAAAGTGAAGTTGCACATTCATCAGTCCCCTTGCTTATTGTACCACTTCAAATGGGTATGGGGGTTTCCAGCCTCTCTACAGCAAACATGTAACTGAAGTATCAGGGTATCTGTCTTCTATTGGGTCTCATTGGGAAGGGGGGACAATGGCATGTGAAAAATGACAAATGGCAAAAAGTAATCGTGGTTGATTTGGTCAGACCCATTTCTCTGAACTCTGCTGATGAGAGGAACCCCTTGAACAATCCTAGTAAGATTGATCTTAGATTGTTAATGTTCTGTCATTCACTCCTTTGAATTCAATTCTAAAGGAATTCTGGTACGTGGTGAAGCAGTAAATGAAAGAATTGTATTTTTGTGGTGCTTAAAAAAAGTTCATTAATCATATGGGCTCAAGTCCAGCAAAGTATTGTGAATGTGCATGACTTTAAACATGTTTTCATTATTTTGCTGGATCAGCGTTGTGATTTCAATGTTATTTAATACTGCCTAATATTAAAACGAATTTTAAACTGGCAATTAAGAAAACTATGTTCATTTTGAAGATTTTGGTATAATTTATCTGTTAGAGTAGGGAGGCCTTACAGACTGACTTCACTTAAAGAGGATGTGTCACTTATTGTCAGCGTGGTATGGACTTTATTTGCTTAAATACCTTCATTTGTAAAGTATGTCTCACTTGAAATTGCTTTGTATACATTTTGTAAAAATATTTATAAAATGTTTTGTAAAAAAAAAAAGTATAACAAATTGCAGTTTATTTTGTTATGTTGGATAAATACTGTTAAAAGACACAAGTCAGTAAATATATTGTTAATCCATGGATAGGAAATGTTTAGTTGGAGATTACAAATTGAAACAACCATTGCAATACAGCCAAAGATTTGGGAAAAAAATGTCTATCTGTGATTGTCTTGATTTAACCTAGTTGAATATTTACTTTTCCAAAAGATGATTGGTCTCAGTTTTAAGTAATATGACTACAAAATACTCTTACTCTGCTTCTCATGATGCAGCTCTGTTGTGATATACTTTGTAGGCTAACTTTCCATACTCCTTATGCATCTTTCTGAACATACACTATTAGGATTTGGTTCATGTGGCATTATAACTACATTCAGTAGTGTTAATCTCCAAATTACAAGAGAGCCAATGGTCCTGCCTTGTTGGTATTAGTAGTCTTGCCACAGTGAGGTTCTTGAGACGTGCTCTCCTTCTCTAGTGTATTTTCACAAGGTAGAGGAATCATCTTCCTGATGCCCCAGGGACATGGAAGATGAGGGGGCTTTTGTCAGCCAAGTGGCTGCTGCACCCATGCTGCAGACTTGACTCACACCAGCTGCATTTGGTTGCAGATACCTGTGTTGGGGTGTTTTGTGAGAAGATGCTGCAATTGCAGGTGCTACAACAGATCTTCCTACTTTTATTAGAGGGATGATGAACCTTTTCTTCCTGTGATTGAATTTTTCAGAGAGTGTGCTGAGACTCTGATCTAGTAAAGCACTTAAGCCTGGAACTTCCTCACTTTATTTTTGGAGGCTGTGGAAATGGAGCATTGGTGAAGGGCACTGCCTCTCATCTTGGAGTAGGGCCTGCACTGTTGAAAGGTAGAAATCTTCATGGTTAGTATTTGTTATTTTGTCAGTGAGACAAAATAAACATGCCTTTTGAATGCTTCCCACATAGATTCAGACAGTAACAAAAGGAATAAAATCAGTTATATATTATTTTAAGCTCTTTTTGGGTCAGGATGGCTAAGCATCTTGGGTTGATTTTTATTTTTCCTTTTTGTCATATCCCTGTAGAATCACCAGGCAAACCTGCATTACTAAACATTTTATGTGAAGTCTATTGTGCACGTATCTTCACCTAAGAATATCCTTGTTATAGGAACATGGCATATTTTTTATTGTTTTTCAATAACACTTTTATACTGGGGCTTGTTATGTTTATTCAAATTTGCGAGGCTGAATTTCTGAAGATTTGGGCATGTGTGTTAATGCTCAACTAAATGAAGAAAGTCAAAACAGCATTCATTTTGAGGATCTTAATGAAGAAAAAAGCCAGATTGGCACAAGGAAAGGTAAGTAAACAATTTTAAAACTTAGAGGAATTATTTTCTTCAGTAAATTTTTTTTATAAGCCTTTTAATTTTTCCTTTCAAATCATACACACGTTTCCTTGGAGTTTTCACAACAATGCATTTGTCAGCTTCAAGAAATCGGAGAGATTGTCTTTGTGGCTGGGGGGTGGACTCTCACTTTGGTTAAAGGTCACTACAGAAAAGAAGCAAGGTCTGGTGACGATCTGCTCATAGCAGCTCTGGTGCACAGGTGCAATGCATGTACAGATTTCAGATGTGTAGTGGTACTGAGTTATTTCTGATTTATGGATTGGCATTTGGATGTGCTGCTAATCTTGCAACTGATCATCATATTGGACATGGAAAAAGTGTACAAAATAATGAGTTACAATAGGTAAACACCAAGTAAGCTTGATGGGGGCTTCCTCTACTAGGCAAGAAAACCAACAAAGGACACAGAGGGTCCAGCTGAACCAATATTTTTGGTGTAAAAGCGAAAACATTTACGGTTGCACTGCTGTGTGCTGAGGATAAGCCCTATTTTATTTTTTTTCTGGAGTTCATATCTTGTGGGGAAAAAGTATTTTATAAATGGAGGAACTAGCTGCATCAGAATTTAAGGCTGCTTCTGTATTTTTTTTGTGTGTGTGTGTATATATATATATATATACACAAACACACACACACACATATATATATATATTTATGCAGGGTGGGGATTGACCTCCCAAGCAGCTATTGACAGAACGAACGCTCAAGCTGTGCCAGGGAGGTTCAGGCTGGATATGATGGGAATTTCTTCACTGGAAGGATTGTTCATCTCTGGAATGGGCTGCCTAGGGAGTGGAGTCACCATCACTGGAAACCTGATACAGCTCATCTCACAGCACGGCATTGCTGAGTGTATCTGGGGCTGACAAATGGCCAGCAGCATAGAAATGCATGGAGTTAATATTACTGAGGTTGAACAATTCCACGTTGCTTTCATGGCAAAATGAATCAGGGGTTTTGGAGACCTCTGTTACCAAGGGCAAATAGAGTGTCTGCTGTGTCTGTGGAAGGCTCAATTCTGAGTGCTCAGGAACAGGGACTGGGAAACCTTTGTGTCCAGAGAAGGAAATGCACATGAGGCTGAATGAGGGGATGCTCCAGGGTTTGGAAGAGATGAGCAGAAAGGTGAGTAGGTGTGGTGTGTGTGATTTTTTGGGGATCTGAGATTTAAATGACTTAAACCTGATTTTAAAAACATTGGACGTATTGTAGACACAGGAAGTTGTACAGTGCTGTATCTCTTTATGTACTAGGTAACATAATTACCATAATATTAAACACACTGCACTTTTTTTCCTTTGCACCTGGGTAGACAATGGGTGTAGTGAATGTTTTACTCAGCTGAGGATTTGTATGTCTTAACATTTGCAAGGATGGGCTCACACACAGTTTGGAAGCTTTTTATGAAAAAACATATCTATATCTATATATCTGTGCAAGGTTGGATGTTAATTTGAGCAAGGACATTGCTAAAAGCTGTGAGTCAGTTCCAAAGTATTGTGGAATGGGGGAGTTATCTTTGTGCTACTGAATGAGTGTCATTGACAATGTAGGTCTTTACTAAGAGTTAAGGAAGGTATGGAATCTATTTGCTACTGTACTGTTTTTTTCCTGAAGTTAAATTTTCCCCAGGGATTTGATTTGAGTTTTTAGTGAAAACAATATATAACATTAAGATATCTGTAGTTTTTAGAATTCCTTTTATGAAAATGCATTATGTTACTCTAATCTATTCAGAAGGGTAGTTTTAGTCCTGTAACAACAGTCTGAGTTAAATCTCACTTTCCAGGAAGTTGAGGACTGCTTTTTTAAAGTGAAGTATTAACACATATGATTTTGTTAAAGCTAAAAGGGTGATACCATCCCACTCTGATTTTTTGTTTAAGCCTTTGGCAATCAAATTTGAATCTCCTAAAGAAGTAATAAAGCATTCTTGGATGCTTCTAGTCTTAAGTCACTTTGACCTGTTTCTTCAGCAGTGTTCTGTCAGAGGCTGCATAGTTTGTTTTGGAGCCATTTTAATGAAGCAGGATCCTACAAAAAATTGTCATATTTTACCTGTGCTCCCATTTTCCATAAATTTTCCATAACTTTTGGAGGAATTAATGTTCACGTCTTCAACTTGTGAAATACCTAGCTAAGAGACCCTCTCTGCTACTTGCATGCAGATGTGTTTAGCATCTACCCCAATCAGTGATGGTATTTTCTTCCTTACCTGTCTGGTTTGGTAGAAATAAATACCAGGGTGAGATTATTGATGGCAGGGAAAACTGGATTTATTTACTCCCTTTTTTTCCCCCCATCTACCATGTTCCTTCAGACTTGAAGGTGTTAGTAGTAGTTTTATGGCTCTGATACCAGGGTCCAGGCATTGAAAGAATTTGAGACTGAAGATTGGAATAAACCATGCCACAAATGGTGTGACCAAGAGCCTTAAAACCTTATACTCAAATACAGACCTGTTTGTTTGTACTACAATCCAAAAGCAAGATTTATCTTGAAATCCAGTTTTGTTGTGTGTATGGAGGAGAAGGAGCAGATGTAAATTTTTACAGGTCTACTGTTTTTTAGAACAGAAAAAAAGAGGATTTTCACTTGCTCCCTTCCTTCCCTTCATTTACTTAAGAAGGTTGCAGGAGCTTTGACACTGATGAGTTGACAGTGTTCTGTAAAAGGTTTAAAAATGAGAAGAGGGGTGGAAAGCAGAATATGCAGCTCTATTTGTCCATTCCAGAGGTAGCTCAGTAACATCAGGTTCTGTGCAAATAAACAGTAGGTTTCAATTATCTGCTGCTAATTATCACCCAAATTTGATTTGCATGCTCTTCAAAGGCACTCATATACTTCCATTTAGTTATTTGTTTCAGTGCAGTGAGTGAGTTTAATTCAAACCAAACGTGGGTCAATTTCCAACTGGGAAAAAAAAATGTGAGGAATGTGTTTTTCTACAGTCATATCAGTTTAATTTTAGCTTAATGTATTTAGTATAATGTGATTCATGGCCTTGGTTGGGAGGTGAATTTGTGTCAATTTGGGAATTGCCTTTTTGGCAAGTTTGTAAAAGGGCTTGGTCAGTTGTAGAGGGTCTTAAATAATTGTGCCAAATGGAGTGGTTCTGGCGGGTTCTGAATAATGAGAGGAAGTTTTAACATTATACAGATGTAACCAAATCTCATTGTGAAGACTTTTCCCCCCAGGTATTATTTCCCTTACACAACTTTGGGCCAGTTGGTCTTTCACACAGACTTTTTTTTTTGTACTGTAGTAATTACCTTTTAATTTTTATAGGCAGTATTTATTTATTTATAATCCTTTATAGACTGTATTTATTCCTCTGTCTGTGGTGGTGCAGCCAACACTCTCTGAGAGCATTGAAACAATGGTCTCATGCCTTTCCTTCCACCAAAAGCACCTACTAAAAACTATAGGCCTAGAGGAGAAATGAGGCAATTTAAGGTATATCTGATGGAGTGATTGACTAAGACATTTCCAGTGCCCTGGAAATCCTGCAGTACCGTGTCATGTGGACATTGTCCTGGGAAACATGCTCTAGGTGACCCTGCTTGGGCAGGGGCCTTAGACAAGGTGACTTCCAGTCATCCCATCCATCCTTAGCAACTCTATGCTAATAATATTCAGTTAGCATTATGTAGAAGGGTTATCTAAGTGTGCAGTACTGGCTGCAGTTTTGAATTGAACTTTATGGGGTCACACAGGTAATGGTGTGTATTGAAAAATACATTAATTTCTACTTTTTATGACCTAGAAAGAGAACATACTGTGAGAAAGATGTTACAGGATTGTTACCAGTCAAATGGTTAGTATTTTACTATTTTAGTAAAATAACTAGTATTTTATTGTCAGCCAAGTATGTGTCATCTTTAGCAGAGTTGTCTCGTGAATGAATATTCACCAAATGCCAGCAGCTACTGGTGCTCTGCTAGGGAATCTCCTACATGCTGTAGCTCTAACTCCAGGCTTCTAACTAACTTCGTAAAATGTTCACTGGATGTGTGAATCCTCTTAATTTTAATGTGTCTAGTCTCTTTTCACCATTAAAAATAGTTTATGTCCATCCTCATCCACTCTTTTACCTGGTCTGTTACCCTCTGCTGCAGTAGCTGCCAGCTCCCCCCTCTAGTCTCAATCTCTTCCTTCAGCTCCTGGTGAAAGCAGTGCTGGCAGCTGCTCTTTGAGCACAGATGGCAAACTTACAGTCCTTGTTCAGGCACTTGACTCTCTGCTTTTTCTGTCCCTTGAAACCAGTCTTTGTGATAAAAACATTATTACTTATTTAGTGCCTTTGTGATGTAATGGATGCAGCCAGGGGGCAATCTGCCATGCAGCTGGCTGGGCAGGGAACAGCCACAGCAGGGAAAAGGGTAAATCCAGCTGGGAACTGCTGCCTGTAAAGCTGGCAGTGCAAGTGTTGCTAGCCATGGTGAGTGGTAACAGCCATTTACAGGGACAGGGAGTTTGGGTACATGTTCTTGCTAAAAATTGTATTCAGGGTTGTGCACTCTTGTTTTCTCTTCTGCATGTGGGAATGTAGGGATACTCCAGGACAGGACCCTCCCAAACCAGGGACATGCAGCACTGGCTGGAGGTGGATTTAGAGCCTGCCCTGGCTGTGGGGTGCCTGACTGCACTGAGCCTAGCACAGGGCTCTGGCCTCCTTTGCCCTCAGCTAGATGGCTGGGTTTAGGCTGAAATCACTGGCACCTCTGGATAAAGAGCTTTTAGGAATGTGGGACTTGTTTTGTTGAGATTTTTCAACTTTTTTTTTTTTGCAGGAAAAGGAAGACGGAATGGAGGGCTGGTAAACACGAGAGTCTGGATAAAAGCTGAAATTTGTTCTGCATTTTTATTCTACATTTTGACCACCTTTCAGAAAGAATAGTATGTATAGATTCTGTAGGCAGACAGACACAGTAGCACTGCAAAGTGTGAATTTCTTCTGGGAGTCTTAATGGAGTGTTGGTTTTAAAACCTAATTTCACTGCTGCTTGCTATGCAATTAGCACACAGTGAATACATTTGGTTAGTTCAGTGGTGTGACACTATACTTTGCTTTGGGGTGGGTGTCGTTATGGACACTTCAATCAAAACATCTTTGTAAGGTAAGTGAGCAGTCAAAGTGAGCAAACAAAATTTGAAGCAATGAAAGCAAAAATATGCCAGGAAAACTGGTAATATTGTAATTCTATCAAAATTTATTTGAATGAAGTGTTAATGAATTTTATTTAAAAAAAAGAAAAAAGCCCTCCCCAAAAAGCCCCATCAACCTCCCCAGACAACCCAAACAAGCAAACAAAAACCCAGCAAAATAGAGTTACAATACAGGAAATTTTAAACCCACAAAAGCGGTTTTTAAAGGTATCAAATAAAGTAGAACCTGATAAATGGGCTGATCAGGAGGAGTCTGATACTGTCACGTAAACTTGAAATAAAGGAGAACAAGACAGCTGATGAAACAAAGATAAGCACCAATGAAGTAAAACCACTTTTATTAAGAATATAACAGTTCCAGAATAGTAGTAACAGAGTTACTGTCTTGTGTAGTAACAACGATATTTACTGGTACAAGCTTTTGAGCACAGTGAG
>WBND01001502.1:0-32010 GCA_013398595.1 Tychaedon coryphoeus
TAAATTCTCTATTTCAAAGGGGAACTTCTGCCTTTATTGGCAGAACTCTGTCCTAGAAACCAGGACACCATCCAACACAGAGTGGAGAATCACATGTTTGGGAATCTGTGGAGCAAGAGGAGTATACATTCTACATAAAACATTTGCACTTTGAAGTCAAACAGACTCACTTAAGCTCCTAAATTTTAATGTAAGAAGCAACACTTTTCCAGTTGCTTTGTTTTATATTTTTATATACTACCACCTTCTGTGAGTCAAACATTTTCAGACATGTTTTTTCTTTTGAGGTGTACTTCCCTAATAAGAAGATAAAGAAAAATCTCATATTTCATGCTAGACTATTACTTCCTTAATTTTTTTTTTTAGGAAGGGAAAATCCCTTCCTCATGGCCATTTAGTAATACAGACCAAAGGTTCAATTTATAATAATTTTTGAACACAAAAATGTTTAAAGGGACCAAAGTCCATCAAATCCAGTCACTAGTCTCTTACAATGGTCCAATGATCCATGTATATAATGCTGGGGTTTTTTTTCTCTGTTTATTTCTTAATGATTTCTGAGAAGCACTTTGCTTTTTGAATCATTGCACAGCACCGATCTGAGACTTCCACAGAAGAGTCCCAATTAATGTAATTACAAATTCCTTGTAATGTCAAGTATGTCAAGTACAAAGTCATATGCATAACTGCCTTTTAAGGAAAGCAGAACACAAACACACAGACATTACATATCCTGAAACACCTGAGCCCATGAGTAGGAAGCGGCCATCCAGCATGTTTCTTGAGAGCAGAGGGACATGCTGCCCAGGCAGGAGGCACATGGTCTCTAGAGCATGAGGAGCACCAGGCACAACCTGGGGGACAAGAAATACATTTAGTGCCAGTAGCTCATAGTGCAGCTACAGTGCCAGCTGCAGGTTGAACTCTTGTAGATGACAGATTCTTCAAGACATCTGAGACTGCCATGGGAAACCTTGCGTTGAGCTAGTGAGAAAACCAGGTGTGACTGGGAGTGTGGGGGTGAAGCTGTGAAGGGGTTTTGGTGGTGCAAGTGTAACTGCCAGAGTGGCTCCTTGGTGGTCAGACAGGGAAGTTTCCTTAATGCTGGTGATGTTATCACCTCTAGATAAGATAGCATTATTGCCTCTAGTGTGTGGCACTTGCAGGCTGTGTTGGTGAGCATAGTGGCAGTGCAGCCTACAGGCAGCTGAGTGAGCGGTGCAGGAAACCTCGGCCTGCAACAACCCCACTCAGCAGGGCATGGCAGTTTTGTGACCCTGGTTTGTCACCAGGTTTGCTGCTTTACAGGAGGGAAATCATCTCAGGTGCCTTGGCTGCATCACACCTGTACTTGGTCCATCTTTCCTTGGACTTCAACCTAGTGCTCTTGCCCATGGCCTTTGAGTATTGTTACCACTTCAAAGTGCCTGAAATAACTTGGAGGTGATGTCACAACTGTCGTGGTTTAGGTCAAATTTGGGAGAAATCCTCCAAAGTATTCCTTCCAGGAAGCAAACCCAAGCAGCCCCTCCCCCAACCGGTTTGGGAAGAAATTTCCTCAGAGAGAAGTGGAAAAAACCCGTTCATTTGAAAGCACTGCCCAGCACAAAAAATGAATACCAAACAACAAAACCTCTCGCCACTCTGA
This sequence comes from Tychaedon coryphoeus, assembly GCA_013398595.1. Classification (NCBI taxonomy): domain Eukaryota; kingdom Metazoa; phylum Chordata; class Aves; order Passeriformes; family Muscicapidae; genus Tychaedon; species Tychaedon coryphoeus. The sequence continues at coordinate 1,649 of WBND01001502.1, forward strand.
AGAGATGACAAATTCAGAAATTCCTGTGGGTGGTAGCTTGGTTCAGTCTGTTATCAGTCCCTCTGGCACTGGAAAATGCCACTACCCTGGCCAGGCCCTTGTGGGCCACAGGTGCAGACTCCAGGTTCTCCATCGGGTCCCCAGACCAGAACAGGTTAAAATAATTCCAGAAAAAAAGGAAAAAAAACTGTCCAGGGAACTTCTCTGCTTCAGTTAGTCAAAAACTAACTAATAGCAAAGAAGACCTCTCTCCCGCTGTCCACCACAGCAACACAGTCCAGGAGACAAAGTGATGAAACTCTTATCTCTATGTTTTGAAAACAGCTGCCTCAGACATTCCACTGCTACTCCTTTCCCCCTCTTTCACTCTCAGATCCAACCTTAATGGTACAAAACTTATTTCTGGGCTAAACAGATAAATGGGGATACAATTCAACATGACAAAGTCACCTCAGGACAACAACCAACCAGAGTGAGGTGTTCACAGCGCATCATGCTGGAGCAAGCCACAGTGTTTTGTTGGATGCTTGCAGGCAAGAGTTGCTAAAGAGCAGTCAGGAACAGCACAGCGCAAAGGAGGGCACTTCTTGGTTTATCTGAGGAGGGCACAGCTGTCCTTGGTTTATCCATGCTGCCGCCCCCAGTAGCTAATCCGCACTACTGCATTGAATGGTATGCTGGTTTGGCAGTTGTCAGGGTCCGTACTAAGAACAGAAACCTGAGAGGTTCTTTTTAGGAATCTCAGCGCGCAAAAGACAAAGCAAGGGACAAAATCAGTCTGCTTTTGCAAACATGCACTTTATTTAGTGCCAACCAAAATGCGGTGGAGGGGAAGGGAGAGGGAGAGAGAGGGACGGAGAGGAAGGTAGGAAAAGGGATTTCGGGGTATAGCTACCAAACGGTCAGACGAATCTTCGTGGAACCAGCCAATAGATGTCCGACGGCGTCTGGGGAGATCTCAGGGGGGTCTTCGGTCCAGGGGTGTCTTTATAGTCCTTCTCCGAGGCGAGTGGCTACTGGCCAAAAAGGTGGGAAGATTTATGGACTATTGTTTATGGAGATCAGTGCTCCGTGAAGGCAGGTGGGATCGGAGGGGAGTTTCCAGCAGTGGTTAGCTGAGAGCAGAGCATGACGCGATTATCAGGGTCACCACAGCCCATGCTCGAGGGTCCATTGTTTCTTCCATCTGGGAGTAGCTCCACGTCCCATGATCCATTGTCATGAGAACCCCATTCTGGTCACCTGCAAATAGTCCTTTGGCGAGCATCCACCGTGGCCAGGCCCAAAGCTCCCTTTCAGAGCAAAGTGTTGGGGGTCCCAGAGTCTCAGTCTCTGATGATGGTCGTGAGGCAGATCAGTAGAAACTTCGGACCGACTCTTACAGCAGCCAAGGGAAAATGGGACAAACGCAAATTGAAGATGGGGCCAACCCATGCAGTGAGGATAAGAAACCAAGGCACAGAGTGACCCTGAGCTGAAGATGCGTGACAGTGATGACACAACCACAGCAAGTAGCACTTCACCACAGGAAGGAGCACTTAAATGGAGAGACAATTCCAGACACTGCAGTGCTATTTAACTTAACAGAAAGCTTAGCTCAGGGTCTGGAAGGTGAAGCAAGGTCATGCTGTTGGCTGCTAGAAGGGCCCGTGGAGATCTGATGCTCCAAATTGGGAAGCTGTCAACCTTCCCAGAGAGAGGCCCACAAGGGACTGCCTTCTAGTGGGGTCTTCTGGCAAGTCTCCTAGCCACCAGATAAACCTCAGCAAACAATGACCTGTGGCCACAAGTGATCAGTTCTGACCAGTGACTGCAGCTCAGCTTGCAAGGCTATCCCAGGCCAACTCAGGGACAGAGAGACAAAAGCGGCATATGGCAATTCCACAGAGATTCCTTTATTATGCAGCAGCTCTGTGAAGTGAGCCAGGGACGACAGCCCTCTGGAGAACTGGGGGAAAAACTGGGGCTTTTATGGGGGAAAGCAAGGGTGGTACTGTAAGAGTCAGATGGAGAGATGGAGACTTCAGACAGTTCTCAAGATACTGTTTATTGCATAGACAAGGTTACAGTAGTTGTGGGTCCTGGGTGGCCTATAGCTGACGGCTATAGGCAAGTTGTGTATCCTGAAGCTCTGTTCTATTCACGTTACAAAGCATTGTATTTCTTTCTTTGCTCTGCATCTTATTACATAACAACCAATCAACATCTTGATTATTACCTATAGCCTATCCTAACTACTAACATTACCGTATTCACGTTACTATTTTCCACTCACCAAAAGTCGTATGTTACAGTTTAAGCTAGAAGTTGTTTTTCAGTTTTCTTGCAGTGGAAGATTCTGAGATCTTTTCTTTACTTGCAACATGGTATTTTTGTTTGTCTCTGAAAATCTCTTTGCTTGGTGAAAGCATCTTTTGTTTGAGATGGATTTATCCTTTGCTCAAAGTCATAAAAGCCCCTTCCAACTCACTTGCTCTTTGCCTTCTTAGTTATCCAGTAGGACTGGCTCAGCAATTCTTTTCTTCTATATCAAAACTTGCTATCATTTCTATACCTTCTTCAGATTCTACATGCAAAGATCATTCTGTTATACATACATATCTGTGAGACCCTCCTGTCACATCCTTATCCTTCCCAACATGGTACCAAGGGGGAAAGACCAATGGATTACAAAGGATTAACATGGATACTAGGGCATGGTGGGATCACTGAAGCCTTTGGGGAAAGAAAAGATGTGCCAACCTAAGGAGCATCCTTCCAGGAGGGTTGAGATAAGCTACTCACAAGCCCATTCAAGGGACCTAACATTCAAGGAATATCCCTCCAGGGCAAGGCTGTGGGTGGAGCTGTGGCAGGCCCACTAGTCTCTACAATGTGCGATGTGAAAAAAGAACACACTTCAGCTGTTGGTGATAACACTGGCACTACTTCACGGTTCAAGGTCATCCCTTAAAACCAGGTACTTAGTAAAAGGTGTTTTGTGTTCCAGCTCGGCAGTTCAACCCAGAGAGCAAGGGCAAGGTGGCAGGGATGGGGCTCTGAGGAAAAACTGAGCACCAGGTGTGCCAAGGCAGGTACACTGACAGGCAGGAGAAGGCTGGGTGGCTCCAGAAGCTCCTCAGTGTCATCGCTGACCAAGTGTCATCATGCGGGCTCTGGAGCTGCAGTGTGCGCCCAGGTTATCAGTTCCAAGGATAAACAAAGTTCCAACACATTTCCATCCCTTCTGGAGCACAGCAAGTACTGGAGAGCGGGGCAATTCCTGCAGACGGTAATTTCATGGTGCAGCTGACAATTTCTGAGGATGCTGGGCTGCAAGGAGCCAGCTTCGATGCACCCCTGCAGAGCTAGGCTGGAGTAGAATAAATAATGCGTGCAAAATAGGTATGTTAAAGTAAAAATACAGAATTTACTCTTTCACTAAACAGAACAAAAAAAAAAAAAGAAAAATGAGATAAAATGTCCTTTAGGAAATTGCACATTTCCTTTAAGTTCATGCTGAAGTTAGAGGAAATAGGGAATTCATTTTCTTCTCTTAAAGCTGGAGAATTGCAAAAGGACGGCTGAGAACCGAGCTAATGTTCAGCAAACTGCTGAAAATTAATTTTGTAACTGATTCCACTTTTTATTTAGTTGTAGAATCCACTACATAGACCAGGTCTACTCTGTTATGCTGAAAGCTTCACTGCTTCCAGTGAGAGACGATAGAAAGTAGCACTCTGGCCAACAGGAACCCCTATGAAAGCCCATTTCAGAGCAGAACTCATAAGAGGCAGCAAGTTTTGAATACGTTCTTGTCTACTTGGGACAATTAACTCAAGCATGAATCATAGAGTAAGTATGGAGCCCAACCTAAAGACAAAAGTGCTGTTCAAACAACATGAAATACATTCAGTATTAGCTCTAGGAATCCACCCATCTAGAGATCATAACCAAACATGGATGCAGCTCCTGGGAGAAAACAGGCAATGCTATAGTGTATTGCACTGAAAAATCAAAGGTACAATCTATGCAAATTCACTTTGCATCTGAATTTCTGGTAAAGCTGGCAGGAGATGGCTGAGCATCTCTCTTCACAGCCAGCAAGGGGAGCTGGTAGAGAAGAGTTCATGATTCTGGGAAATTATACTTGACTCTGAGAGTGTTCTCTCCAGCACGGCTAGATGTCTAATCTGCCAAGGTCATTGTGACTATTTCCAAGTAAATCAGGCATTCCTATTTAGTTTATTGGATACAGAGAACGGTATTCTATATGAGAAACTATATGCAAAACATTTCTCATTTCAAAAAAAGCAACTACAGTAATTAGCAAGCAAATATTAGCAATGTTTAACACCTTTAGTCTCTTCATCCCACCTTCTGTTTTTGCTAAAATTTTAAGAAATTATTGGTATTTTTCCTCTCTTACCTTTATTTACACACCACCAATATGTATTAGCTATCCAACTCATTATTAATTACCAAGTTACAATTGCTGTTACACATTTTACAACTTGCAAACTAAATATTACTTATCAAAGAGAAGGTCTGGGATTTAATGGGCAGTGATTCTTGTAAATATTACATTGCAAAACTATACTCTATAATGTTACCAGTAAGACCTTCAGAGGGAGCAGGGGCTGGAGCACTTAACTCTCGCAGCCATAAAGTCTCTGATGACAAATGTCCACCATGTAAAATATCCAATTAACTCTCATTCTCACATTTTTTATGCCATTATTACATATAATCATGTAAAAGCAGAATTCTAAGGATCAAAGAAATACAGTGGGGTGTGAGATTGTAACACCAGCTGTGTGTTAGAGCCGACAAGGTGGGATTAAGAACAAGTAGAATAACACTGACTCTGATCTGGCTGAGCTAAGTGATATAGAAACTTTGATCTAACACATCTGAGTGGTTGTTCATCTCAGACTCCATCTATGGAAATTACTTTCCCCTCCTGTTCTAGAAGCTATTTAGTGGTACTCATTTATTTCCAGTTTTTGACGAGGACACCTGGAATTACACCAGCCTGTAAAAGCCTAACTTAAGTTCTTCAGCCTTCCTGGATGTCTGGAAGCAATTGTAGATAGCAGGAGAGCTGGAGCAGGAACAGGAGATCAGGTGGGGTCTCCCAAGTACCTGCCCTACAGTACTAGAAAGAATGGGAAATTCCTACATAGTACCTCTAAACTGTTTTCTGGCCTGGGAACTTTTCCAAGTGGTTTTTTTGATGTTTAAATAACTTAATTCTTAAGTCAACAAAGTGTTACCACATAGCTGCCGGGGTATCATCCACATTACCATACATCCAATGGAGCAACAGAAATAAGGCTCATACTGAGTGCTCTGGAAAAGGCCAGCTTATTCAGAGTCCTCAGCACTCAAACCTTAAAATTTTTAAAATCAGCTGGACTCAATAATAATAAATGCTAGAGAGATCTGCAAAGAAGAGAAATTTTTTGCAAGTATCATCCACATCATCCTTGCTTGGTTCAGCACTCCACTGTGCTCTGTGGCTCTTCTATTGATTCCTTACTGAATTTTCAGTAGGCACAGCCACTCCCATGGGACTTTATCCCTGAGTAGAGTAGTCCATTAAGATTTTTAAGGGCTAGTCACATTCACCAATTTTCACTTTTATGCTTTGGGCATTATTCTTTGCCTGACCTTTTTGTCCAGTCCAGCAGTCAAGAATTACATTCTTTTTCTAGAAAGGATCTCAAAGGGCTGGCTGCAAACGGGTTTGAAAAGCATTGGCTGGTGTGTTAATACTTGCACTGACATAAACAGGTATGCCTTAGAAATACAAGCTGTGATATAGATCATAATTGGTCTGCCTAATTATAGAAACTGAATTAGAGTGTAGTCCTGATTGCAAACATCAAAGATGAGAGCACTTCACAAGGCTCCTTCTGCAGCACTTCCTCACCTAATAAATTAATGAACTTCTGCAGAAACATGATTTACACTTTTTGGAAGTAGCATCCAGGATCCTTGTACCTGCTGTCTTGAAGGCAATTCAGGAAAAAACTGGGAACAGTTTCTGCCTGAATGACCCCCAGCTGCAGGAGGTGTGTGAAGGAACATACAGGGATTTTTACCTAGACACAAGCAGGATTAAACCTATTCTACCAGCAATTGTACTGTGATAAGAATGAGGAGGGCCCAGCAGTAGTCATTCTCAGTAATGGTTCGGGTGATGAAGTAAATGGTGTGTTTCAGCCAGTGGAATGACACTGCTGGAGCTCCAGCCCACAACACTTGGGAAGAGAATTAAGATTGAAGTTGAGTTTAAAGACAATCACAAGGTGGTTAGTTGAGGTAGAAATGAGCAGTTCCCCTGTTGTGTGATAGAGAATAACCAGCTCAGCAAAAGCTCTGTGCAGTGTTTGATCAATGTGCACTGTCAGCAGAGCCACTGACATTGTACCAGGGTAAAAGAGCAAACACCTTGGCAAGTGTTCAAGTAGGAATAAAGCTTTGAGTAGATCTTGTTCTGTTCATTTTGGACAAGACCAAATGACAGCCTGGCATTGAGCATTGGATACTGTTCCCAAGAAGATACAGACCACACAGCAAGAAATCAGAAAATATCAGCAGGAATCATCAGAAAAGAAAATATATAGAAATAAACTGCATAGGAACAGGGACATCAGGGGTAAAAGAGGGCAGCTGAGGAAGATGTTCAACAGTCTTTCTTTGCATGAAAGCCTGCAGAAAAGGAAGAAATAGTCTGTTCCCTGTGGCTGTGACAAATATCACTGAAAGGAAAGGGACCTAACTACAGCAAAGAAGACTGAGGCATTAGGAAAACATTGCATATAGTAAGAGTAGTGAAACAAAGTATTGCTTAGAGACACTGCAACATCTCAGTCACCTGAAGTCACAAGGACAGGTCATATAATCTTTTTGGAGTGTGATTTCCTAAAACCAATGAATCACCAACTGAATTGGTCTACCCCGTGTAAAATGGTGAAAACCAGATTTTTTTTACTGCATTACAGTGTAAAATTAGTAAATTCAAAAGGAACAAAAAAACCAAGAAAGTGGAAGTTTTGCAGAATTCACAGTTCAGGTCCGGACCTAGCTCAAGACTCAGCTGTGTGGTGCTGTAGTGTTTTCCACATAGGCAGAGGAACACAGAATTTTTATAGCTTTCAAGAAAGTACTGGTGAGGAATGACATAGTTGCTTATAGCAACTGTCAGTGGATGACATTGGGGCATCAGAGCCCCCAGGCTCCACCATTTCAGTGCATGAACACAAGGAACGAGCTCCTTATGACTGTGGCAGGTAAGAGGACAGAATGTTCTTCCAGCAGACTAATCCATCAGCCCCATGAGCATTTCCCATATGCCTCTGGCTTTCGAAGCATTGCTTCCTAATAGTTCTTTACCCTCCTCTCTTGTTGCACTCTGACCTTTGGTATATTCCTCTACTTTCAGCTTTACTTTCTGGGAATGTAGACACAGGGTTCCCTGACCTACAGTGGTTGTTCTTTTGGTCCATGAACATTTGAAAGGCACTGTGAAGAATCGCTCTCCTATATGCCTCTTCAGCTCTAGCAGCCCCAGCAAAGAAGCTGAACTGTTGCTGCTCTGACCTCTGTCTTTATAGCCAGAATGCTGGTTTTTTCCTGTGGTTTCAAATCAACTTCCCTAGCCATCCCAATTTCATGGAGCTCAAGGATGGGAAAATAACTAAATTCCTTCTGCACAATATCTCTGTGCTCATATAGGGCCAGAAATGGGCAGGCTAGGAGTAGGCAGGAAGGAACATCCTGGCTGAGTTCTGCACTGCACACCTTTGGATCACAGAGGTTATATTATGGCTTGTGTGCACACTGAGGGATGTCTTCCTTTACATGTATCTCTAGGTGCATCACCAAAAGACAAAAGAAAAAAAAAAATCTTTACTCTCATGACAGAGAAAAATCCAGACATTTTTTATGCTCACTTTGAAGAACTGGATGGTTTCCTTCAGAGCTCTATGTAGGACAGCTCTATCCAGGCAAACAGCTGCAAGACAACTGAATTGTCCTGCTGTGTACATGCCAGAAGGGAGTGATATTTGTCAATATGTTTTATTATGCATTTAGGTAAGGACAGTACACTGCCATTGTGCATACTCTGTGTTAAGACACCAAAAGTCAGAGAGACAGGTATGACCTCTTCATTCTCATGACCAGTGACAGGACTCGAGGAAAAGCTGAGTTGAGGAGTTGCGAAAAGAATTTTCACCCAGAGGGTGGTTGGGCACTGGAACACGCTCCTCAGAAAAGTGGTCACAGCACCAAGCCTAACAGAGTTAAAGAAGCATCTGAAAAACACTCTCAGGGATATGGTGTGATTTTTGGGATGTCATCTGCAGGGCCAGAGTTTGGAGTCGATTCTGATGTGTCTCAACTCACCAAATTCTATGATAGGATCATGGTAAATTTGCCTACTGGGTCAGTAGCACCAACTGCTCCATAGAACAGGCACTTACCTTCCTGATTGACATCATTCTTAACTATCTGCTTGTCTTTCAGGGCACCGTCATCCTCATTCAATCCTGTGTCTGAAAAGAGATCAGAGAATCAGAGATCAAAAGCACACTCCATTGCTTCTGCCCCTCCCCAGCACAGGCCACTGCTCTGTGCAGCTCAGGGCTCAGAGCACATCCTCTCTGCAAGTTAAATGCTATCAGCAAAAGTCCAACTTGAAATTGCTTTGTATGCACATTTCAGAGAACATCATAGCCTTGCCTACTATTTCCCATCCATATGGGAGTGACTGCCTGTTCCCCAGGTGCTGCTGGGTAATAATGCACACAGGTGCACTAACTCGCTTTCCTGATGCTTCCATTCTATTCTGCAGCAAAATAAAGGATTTTCTTTTCTGCATCCCATGTCCAAACTGATAACCTTTATCTATAGACTTGATTCCTTTCTTGCCTGAACTGTGTGTTTCCCTCCTTTCACTTTAGGATGGGCATAAAATAAGCCTCCTTTTCCTATACCCATGTCTATTTATATGGAAATAGTTACACAAGTGATAGCACAATCGCACAGTACACCACACCATCACAATCAGCTACACAATCCCTATTTCTTCAGACAAAAGAAAGCTGTTCTATACCCACTACAATATGTGCAGGAAGAATAAGCAGCAAATCCCAGAGGCTTCTGAATTTTTCAGAGCTTCCTTTCCTAATTGTCAGCATTGGCAATTTTTTCCATTTATAGGAAGACTTCTGACTTTTCCAATCCATTATGATCAGCCACTTGTGGAAGATGATGGAAGAGTTCATGAGTGAATAAATCACTACTGCAACAAGACTGGGGAAAAAACTGACAACAGTAATGTTCAATTTCACTAGCCCTTTGGAGTTAAAAGAACTTCTAGAAAAAATACAGGTCCCAGAACTTCCTTGAAATTTATACTAACTGGACTAAGGGAACAAAACTGGAGCTTTGCTTAACTGCCTGATGAATGCAGGCAGAAGACTTTATTAAAACATAAAGGAAATGGAAGATACAGTAGGCTTTGTTCCTTAGAGAAGCACGTTTCTGGACAAAGTGTCTCCCAAATATGAGTTTCGCAAGCTGGTAAGCATTTCATCTCCAAATTGGTGCGCTGAGGCTCCTATCTTTCCTCCCCGCTAAGTTATTTCTCCCACTGATGATAAAATGGTTTGCAAACCCAGCAAAAGCAGAATCATTCTCATCATATCAAGAGGGCAGGTGAAGCCCCAAGAAGGTGCTTGCTCTGTGCTGTTTACCAAACACAGCCTCCAAACACAGCCTCCAGGTCTCTTGATTTCCCTTTTAGTGATCTACCTATAAACATTTACTTTTCCTAAGGCAACAGGTTCTTCTAGGCCAACAGGGAAATGGTAAACTCTATACTCATGAACATACTAATAGGGCTTAGACTACAAAAGGCCATGTGCAAAATTACTTCTCCCCTTCACATTTCTCTGTTTTAGGGCTCCATTTCACTTGTTACCTTCTACAGGCTCTTCATTCTCATCATGAAGAGCATGTGAAAATGCAGCTGCAAGAAAACAGAAATCTTATTCCAGAAATGTGTATGGAGGTAGCTCAATAGTCTGCAAAATACAGAACTCAGCCTTAAAGTGATAACTTCATTATAACACTTTGTGTTGGGTTGATGTGGCCAGAAATGTGTATTCTATCACCATCTGGTAAAACCGGGTGCGGTAGTGATTCCTTATCTCCGTGGAACACATTTTCTGCTAATGGGCCATCTTTAAGACAAGATGGGGCAATCACCTTTATCTTTTTCACAACCCATCCTCCCTCCAGGAGGATACCATCTGCTGCTGAGCCATTAAGTCCCACTGTATGACTGATAAAATTACATCCTCCCATTGGGAGATGCTCCAGCCAGGGGGAGGAGCCAAGCCTTTCCTACCTAGATAAAAATGGAGCTGTTGGACAGCAAGTTACCCCCTCTTTCCACTGGATTCCAGAGGAGAAGCTGAACCTTTCTACATCATCCCTGGACTTTTGGAGGAAGGCTGCACCCTTCTACAGGAGCACTGCTTCAGCTGAACCACACCTGCCACTGCAGGGGGACTGTAGCCACCGTTTTGATTGGACTGCTACCAACGCCCTGACTGACGGGGTGTCAGGTTGTATTCTGACTCTGTCAGGGTTGGGATTGCTTTTGTATTACTGTATTTCTATTTTAATCTTCCCAGTAAAGAACTGCTATTCCTAATTCCCATATCTTCGCCTGAAAGCCCCTTAATTTCAAATTTGTAAACCCCCTCCCTCCCTCCAAATTATTATATTCTCCATTTCAAAGAGAAGCTTCTGTCTTTATTAGCAGATAACTGTCCTTAAAACCAGGACATACTTTTAACAGATATTTCTGAGAACCACTATATTATGCCACTTTAAGGACTCACTACTTATTTCAACTTTCCCCCAGCAACCACTTCAGGTCGTAGATCATGAAGAAGATTTTTTATATTTATGCCTACAACTTTACAAATGCCTTGCTGATGGAGATTTATTGGTAAAGCTGCACAGATCTGCCATAAGAAGACAGAGACAGCTGAGAGGAGAATCTGCATCTCCTTTTTTTTACTTCACCTTTGTGTTGAACTAACACCTGAACTTTACACCTTCCTCTTTGCAGACCTTAAAGAATCTTTAATAGAAACATTCTAAAGCAAACTTAAGTGCAGTACCAAGATGAGGGGTTTTGGGAGATTTATTGGGGCTTTATTCCTAGCCATCCTTCTACTTTTTTCACTATCAGGTTTATCCATAGTCTCGACTTCAGCAATCTCTGAACCATGGGCTAGAACCACAGCTTTAACCAATGTAAGGTATCAGACTGAGCTCTCCACATGAGGGCACTGTGAGCTCAACACCAGAACACTCCAAGAGGGCACTGAGCCTGCCACCTGATGCTTTGGCCATTCCCCACTGAAACACAGTTTGGTCTGGTAACAGAACATTTTTCAAGCATCTTCCCCTGCTCTCCCCACTCTGCTTGACTGCCTTGGAGTTAAATTCCATTTGGTTCCTAAAAACAGACCACAGTCCTGGCAATAAAGCTCATATATGTTAAAGCTAGAACATGGCAGCCAAATTCACCCTTATGAAAGGGGCACAGACTAAAGGAGCTGTCCCTTCCTTAGCTACTCACTATATAGATGGATTTCCACACCCCACCATGCAAGAAGCCAGAAAACAGTGCAATCTTGCTGCAAATTAAGGAAGCAAAAAAACCCCCAAAACACGAAAAAAAAAAACCAAACTATTAAAAAGAAAAAACCCCAGAAAAAACATAAGACAAAAAACCCACAACCAACCAAACACAAAAAAAAAAAACAAAAAACCAGAAACCAAAGAAAACCTCAGTGCAGATTAGACTGGACAGCAGAAGCCCAGGCAGAGATCTGGATAGGAAGAGAGGAATAACAGATTGCCCTAGAGTATGCACTTTTCCACCCCTCATCCTGAGGCCAGCCCCAATTCTCCACTATTAGAAAGGTAATTCACCTCCAATGACAGTTATTGACCAGGAAAATCTCAGGCCATTCACTGCCAGTAACTTTGTCAGCCCTGCTAACACATTTTTTAAGTGCAGGTCCCTATAATCATGCAATATTTGACCTCAACTAAGATTTTGAGTCTGTATGTGCACACTTTGAAAACCAATTCAAAAGCTCAGTCCTGGCAAAAAAAGGAAAGAGCAAATCAGACTTCCCTGCTCCAACCAAGAGCAGGTGTTTAGGAACATTAATACCCCAATATAGGTTTCTTACCTCCCTTTGAGTTAGGCTGCTGTTGACTGTTCTCAGAAAAAAGTTGCTCATGTTCTCCTACAAAGAAATTTGTTTTAGGAAGCATGTATTAATGACTTATAAAGCAATATCTTTTCTTTAAGTGTACCTCTTTTTTCTATCTCCAATGAAAGACTACACTGACACAGGAAAAAAAAATTACAAGCCCAGAGCAAGCAAAAGTCTGATTTCCACACATTTGTGATACCATCTTACCTGAGCCATTCACTGGATTGTTAATGTGAGCAGTCCTTCTTCCTGTTCCAAGTTTATTTGTACCTGAACACAAATAGAATATTTTGAGAAATTAGACAGAAATAAAGTTTTGTTCCTTTGGAAACTTGTTGACAGCTTCTGTCCAGTCCATTCCCCTCTTCAACCCCCAAACCAAAAAAANAAAAAAAAAAAAAAAAAAAAAAAAAACTTCACTGACAATATGCAACTGAATACTTGACTTGGAGGAAGCACGAAGAATGAAATACTGTTTTGAGGGAAAGATAATCAGTGAGAGATCAATAGAACAGGTCTCCTGCAAGAGCAAGTCAGAGCACATCTAATCAAATCTAAGGTGGAGCTCAACAATTTCTGATTATATGTCTTGAACGTAAAACAGCAAACTTCTGTTGTTGGCAGAAGTTATACACAAGTCTTATCCTACCAAGGTATAACAGGTTTGTTTTCTTGCATGTTCAAACTCTCATTATTTCAAGGGAAGTAACTGATTTGCTTTGATTCTAGCTGATGGTCAGTTTTGAGTGACATTCTTTGTGTGTTAACACTAAGATCAGTGTTGTTTAACACCAACATGAACAAGGACATGGAAGGCAATTTCAGAAAGTTTGCAGATGACAGAACTGGGGAGAGTAGGGGACATGCTAGAAAGCAGGGTTGCCACTCAAACTGACTGCAACAAGAAATATGCTGGCAGAAAAGATATGATATTCAAAGGCAAACAAAGTCCTGAATCTCTTGAAGTCACCCCATGGATCACTACAGGCTGGGCTCTGCCTGGCTAGGAAACCTCTCTGCAGGAAAGGACCTGAAAGCACAATCAAGCCCAACATTACTCAGAAAAATGTGCTCTTGCAGTAGAAGTCTTCCAAATATTGGGCCGTGCTGGCGGAAGTGCAGCCAGCCCAGCAATACGAATAATTCCTCCTCTCTATTCAACATTTAGGACCCCACACATGGAGTGCTCTCTCTAGTTTTAGTCTCGCCACTAATGTAAAAATACCATCGTTCTGAAGTTAGTCCAGCAAATAACCATCACAATGTCTAGGGGCAGGAGCTGTGCAAGGAGGTGCTGAGAAAATTGAGTTTATTCAGCTTCAAGAGGATGATGGCTAACTGCAGTCTACAACTACAGAAAACAAAGAAGAGTCCTTTCAGAAGTACAGAACAAAAGACCAAGAGCAAATGACTACCAGTTGCCAAAGGGCAATCCCTAACAGAAATAAGAATATCCTTCCCTACAAGAGTGATTCAGTATTTAAACATACGCTGAAATGAGCAGGGAAGTTTCCACCCTTGGAACTATTCAGAGTTTGAGTGGACAAGGCCTTAAGCAACCTGATCTAGCTTTGAAACTGGTCATGCTTTGGGCAGCAAACTGGATTAAACTTCCAGAGATATTTTCCCACCTGGTTTATTTTATGATTCCAAGCCAGACTAAATGGACAATGAACAGGAAAGTAAAAGGTCCACATGCAATATATATCTATTTATGTCGTGATCAGAATATCAGCAGTTAGTCCTTCCCAAATGGGAAACACATCCAGCAGTCTTCACCCTGCAGCCACCTCCAAGCAGTGGCCCCATCTGGAAATTAACATGAATCTTCCATGCAGACCATGCATAGGATGAAGAAATGTATTCCTGTTTGGGACTCTCTCATCAGAAAAGATGGTGTTCCCCTCCTTTTCAAATCAGAGGACAATTTAACGCAGAAATCAAAAAATGTGGCAGAAAAAGATACATAGTGATAGCCTATAATTACTATTTCTGATTAAACTGTCAGATATACAAAATCATTGTAGGGATGGATCAAAAAACAAATACAGAACTCCAAGATGATAGCAATACAGGATGCCAGGGGGCACAGAAGTCCCATTTATCAGTTGACTACATTGAGTTGTCAGATTAAACTCAACATATGATATTCAGATCTAGTATAAGCCTGTCCCAACAGTAAATGTGATCTTGAGGGCAGCTTTATTATGCTCTCAAAAAAGGCCGTGAAAACACACTCTGGAATGGGAGAAGCTACAAATACTCAGTGAGCGGAAACACACTGTAAATCAAACGCTTAGTCTGAAGGAGAAGTATGCAAATACGAACTGCAGTGATGCAAAGCCCAATGTCAGAATTCAAGGAAGTTCAGTACATTATTTCCTTCAAATCTATCAATTTTTGCCTAAATTGGTCTTGCTTCTTCTACTGTTTTTACAAAACACTTGATGGTCAGAAATTTTCATACAGAAAGTTCTTAAAACTTCATTCATAAGGTTCTACAGAAGTTTAGACGAGTATAATCTGGAAGCACATAAAACTCAATTAGAAAGTGTTATACATACCTTTCCTGCACAGGAATACTAGGATTCCTACTAGGATAATTGCAGTAAGGACAAAAGCTCCAATAAGAGAACCTCTGCTTCTGTCTCCTTTCAAAAAAATTTAAAGCAGAATGAGTGGTTAGTTAAAAAGCAGCTGTATGATACACTAGTTCCGTAGAAATACAGCCCCAAATATATTTTATAGTTGCTTTTTAAAAAGTAACCTCAATAAATTAATGCACCAGAGTCAGTTATTTACAGAACCCTAAGCCGTCTCCAGGACAGTTACATGTTAAGTACCTCATTTCAGTGAGGGCACATCAGCACTTGAAAGGCAATGGCTATTCCAGTTCTTGGCTGATGAAAAGCTGAGACAGACTTCAAATAAACAATTTCTGCAAATATTTTGTACTTGGTTTGCACTGCAAGGCTTTGATGGTTTCTGTGAGAAGATGCCAGAAGCTGCCCTCATGTCAGATAGAGCTAATACCAGATGGCTCCAAGCCAGAGCTGTTGCTGGCCAAGGCAGAGCCCATCAGCAGCTGTGGTAGTGGTAGTATCTCTGGAGTAACACTTCTAAGAAAGGGGAAAAACTGCTTGACAACAACAATAAGGGTGAGAGAGGAGTGACAGTATGTGAGAGAATCTGCCCAACAGACACCTCCTTCATTGCAGAAGGAGGTACAGGTGCTGGACCAGAGATTCCCCTGCAGCCCATGGAAGACCCCACATCAGAACAGGTGGATTCCTGAAGGAGCTGTGACCTCATGGCAGCCCACACTGGAGCAGGTTTCCTGGCAGGATCTGTGGCCCTGTGTAGAGAGGAGCCCACGCTGGAGCAGGTTTGCTGGCAGGACTTGAGATCCTGTGGGGAGCCCACACTGGGGCAGTTCGGCCTGTGGGAATGACTCATGTCGGAGAAGCTCCTGGAGGCTTCTCCCTGTGGGAGGGACCTCATACTGGTTCAGGAGAAAGTGTGAGGAGACCTGCCCCTGAGGAGGAAGGACAGTGTGTCACAAACTGACTGCAAGTCTCATTCCCTGTCCCCCTGTGCTGCTCAGAGACCAGGTAATAATATCAGGAACCAAGCTGTCTAGGAAGAAAAGAAGGGCTTCAGGGAGGTGTTTTAGGTTTGCTCTCGTTTCTCATAATCTGCTCTAACTTTAATTGGCAATAAATTAAACTCATTTTCCCAAAGTCAGGTCTGTTTTGCCTGTGACAGTAATGGCTGAATGACCTCTCTCTGTCCTTATCTCAACCCATGAGGCTTTTGTCATATTTTCTCTTCCCTGCTCTACAGAGGAGGCGGAGTGACACATCAGCCTTAAGAACACCTTGCAGCCAGCCAAGGTCAACGCACCACACACCTCATCCCTAACAAGTTTCTCCAGTAAAGGAAGAATCCTATACAAGTAAATCACAACAATTACTTTCCACAGAAACGAGGAATTTTGTCAGTTAGGGACTGCCTTATGCACCCTACAAACCAGATGGTTCCAAACATACTCTCACTGTGTTTAAAAATCCCTAAAAATGCAAGCCTCAAGCTGAAAGCTGCCCCAAAGCTATAAGCAGCACAAGAAAAACTCTTCTATTTTATTGCTCTCTATGAAGGAGGAAGGAACTATGCCCATTGACTCATTTGCATGCTAGATGAGAAATTATTTTATCTTATGGCTGCTAGGTGAAATGGCTGAATAGTTTCACTCCAATCCATGGAGAGCAGTACAAAGAGGATAAGCTGTTAGCATTGATTACATAAGGACAGAAGGTTCAGAAGAGATCTTTTAAGACCTTCTAATCTTTATTATTACTCAATCGAGTCACACCTAAAGGCTTTATTCTGTGGAGATCACTGCAAAAAGTATTTTTCCGGGGGGATCAAACTGTCATCCTCATACTTTTGACAAACTTTATACATGCTTTTAGCAGGCAAATCACTTCTGATGCTTTTTACTCTCTTTAAATTAAACTTCCTGGGAAGTCAGGAGAAATCTAACAAAGGCCATGCTGCTTCCCAAACAGATCTCTCAGACCCGTGTTTGCAACACGACACATTTATTACCTTTTTCTTCTGGAAGACATTGAATCAAAGAAATTTCAGAACTCCTTCCTGTTTGTGAAAATTTAATGATACATGTAGCTTTGGTGGTAGTACCAACATGCTTCAAAGGGATGGAAAGCTCCTGGTTCTGGTAACTGTGAGGCTTGTTACTGAGCTTCCAAGTGTAACTCAGAGAGCCCTGGAAACTTGCTGTACAGTTTAATAGAAGTTCATCATCACTGGTGCTGCAACTTATATTTGGTTCTGGAAGGGAATCTAGAAGGAGAGAAAACATTCTGTATTACTTTAATTGTAAACTATACAGAATTTCAGCACAGGAGCAAAAAAAGCAGCAGGAGAGTGCGTAGACAAAAGTGTGGGAGTGTGTGCACACAGGCATGAGAGAGAAATGTGTTTCCGAAATTGACCTGTAAACCACCACTTTGTGGTTCTCCTATGCCTAGTCCAAGAGGTTCACCATCCATAGGACAAATAGACACTGGTCACACATATTTCCCAAAGACTGAGTAGATCTGCACAGGATGATGCCACAGATATTCCTGCATGCCTGCAGCAATATCTTTAATAGATACATAGTGCCTAGGATTACCCAGTCATCTTGCTCAAAAAGTTTGGCTGTCCACCCGAAAGTGCAGTGTGCCATCTACACACAATTTAGAAGTCATCCCAAGGTGAGTAATGATGGGCGCACACAAATGAGATGCCGCCTTTGAAAATTTGTTCAAAGTGCCTAAGCAACGTAGAGACAAAAAACAGCCCCCTCTGTTTCTGTTCGCTTCCCTGACAAATGCCCTGCCTAGACATTTTAAAGTGAATAGTGGTTCGCTTTCTTTATACAGTTCTTCCAGTACTTACCTAACACATCAAGTTTGAAGTCTAAGTAGTGATCTTTCACAGAATCCCAGTACTGTAACATGTATGTGCCAGCATCATCCTTCTCCAAGTTAAATATAGTCAAGGATCCATTTTCCATAAGTACACTCCTGTTACGGAGAGGATCAAAATATGTCGGTTTGTTTTGTTCTTCCCATTCAGCCACTATATCCTTGTTTTTCTTCCAAACAGGTTCCACTATTTTTTGGTCTATTTGTACTGGAAAAGTAAAATTTTCTCCCACGATACCAACTACATACATACAGTCGACGTGTGCTTTAGGGAGAGGGAGAAAAAAAAAGTTACTTCAACAATTGTTTTATAAAACACCACTTGAGTAATGTCATGTGCAATATCAGATACATTCAAATTTAGGTTAGAAGCACATCACAAAGTTGCAAACTAAAGTACACATCAGTTAAGAATTACCGAAACCCAGGCTGTCAGCAAAATTGTATGACAGGCATAGCAAAGGAATCCAGTTTCCACATTCTGGTCCCAGGGAGAATAACTGCCCTGATGATCTTCCCTATTCTAAGCCCCTCTATCCACTGTTCACTTGAATTAGGCCTCCTGCCCATGATCTGGTAAAAAAAATACTAAATGAAGAATTGTCACCACAAAAATCTGTTTTAGCATCTTGCTGCAGAACACCCAGACTGAAGTTCCTGCTGAGCAAATAAACTGCAATTTTTCCAGTACGTATATTCACAGTTAGTAAAATGCACATTTTTGACACAAAACTGATTTTAAAGCACCTGCTCTGAAGTTATGGGAGGTATAAGAGATTTCCCTTGAAATGTCACTTAAGTTTATTTCACAGGTAATGTGTGTGAAACAGCATCCCATCCTCTGAGATCTAGCAGAGCTGTCAGCAAGAATGAAGCGGTTTAGAAACCTTCACTACTCCCAGTATTGAGTCAATTACATTCAAAAATGCCCAGTCATTCAATATAAATAAATAAACCACAACAGAAGAGAGATATTTTCCCTTATTTTCATTGAAAACAGCTACATTTGTGAGAAAAAACAAACAAAACAAAAACTACTGATCTAATAGGAAAAACCCTGCTGTGGAGAAGGAATCGCAACCTTTAGACCATCACTATCTCTGTCTCTGCTTCAGTCTTCAGCAATCACCTCCCACTCCCAAATATCTCCAAATCTCTAAAACCATTGCAAGATCACTGTCCTGGCAGACAGGAACACAGACAAAAACATTTTGGTATTGAGCTCAAATTACATTTGCATTTAGGAATCAATTTTAGTTCCACAGTAGCTGGTAACTTTTTACTTCTATGTTGAAGGAAGGGCATGCTTTACATACAAGTGAGGTCTCATATTAAGGCAGGATTCCCAACATGCACCATGTAAAACCTCCCTTTAAACAATAGCTATGCATGGTAAAACAAATATTTCAGACAACTACTCCTCAGGCCAACTGGCTCCAGGTCACATCTAGTATTCTGGGTTTTGTTTATTTATTTATTCATTCCTTAATGGCATCAGTTTAAAGACCCACCAATTCCTATATCCTGACAGACAGAATGTCAAATAGGCCTTCCTTTCCCACTGGCAAAGGACAGTGCTCACCAGCTCTTCTGCCACACCATAGAAACACAGACTTCCTCTGACAGCACAGTGAACACAAGCAACAGAAACAGGCTTCCATGTGCTTGGCTAGAGAACTGCACACACATCTTCTCCATGCTTTACTTTTTATGGAATAACCAATTTGTTTGCAATTTATCCATGAAAGCACTCTCCTCACACCACTGGAGTTGCAACTTCTCATTGTCTGCACTTATATTGTCACCCATTCCAGGCACAGGAATTGTAGAAGTAATCAGGGTAAGCTATCAACTCCCACGTCTTGTCAACACAACCTACCTGCTTTCTTTGTATTCTACCCCTTTCAGGCAGATTTAAACATTCTGGTTGAGCATCTCTTTCCACCTATCTCAATGATTTCCAGAAGAAAAAAGAACGCAGAAGCTCCAGACTTCGTGTCTAGACACCACAAGATTGTAAGGTACTGGGTACAGTCGGATGCTGTTTTGATCTAATGAAGCTTGGAGTCTTGTTAGACGTGTTTGTTTCATAAAGAAAATTTCCAGGAGCACATATTCCTCAAGAAGTCATCCCTCACTGCCTAAGAGGCTATGGTACTCCTAGCATGGAGAAAAATACTGCTCTTCCCACTGTGAAATTCTTCCTCAGTAGGTTCAGCTTGCAGACACAACCAGGCTGTGGTGGCTTGACATCAGCAGAAGCTAAACCACAGTGGCTGTTGACAAGAGCCTTCAGCAAGGACAGCAGCTCTTTGCTGGGCACTAAGAACATGAGCAAGGATAGCCACCACTGCTCAGCCAGCCACTTATAACTTCCTACATTTGGGTGTTGATCCAGGTAAATGCTTCATGTCTTTACTCTCATTCAGTTAGTCATAAGTGCCAGGCTGGAGTTATGAGAACAAAATTGATGCTTCTTCAAGCCCAGGAGTGAGACTGAAGGAAAGCAGAGCTGAAAAAAACCACATGTTTTCTCTCAACAGGTTCTACATGGCATAGGGGGACACTGCTGTCTTCAGCTCACTCTTCTTGCTGGCTGGTGGAAAAAAGCTCAGCAACAAGGAGCTGATGAGCTCCTGCCCAAGGGCTTTCAGGGCTCCCAGCAGCAGGACAAGGAAAAGGTTTTTCAAGTAGAACAGTCATCTACTCCCACCTTAAAATAGCCAATCTCTGGTTTTATTTCCCTGCTTCACTGGTCTAGTGAAAATGTGAAGAAGACTCCCATTCAGTGTCGTCAGCTTCCTTTTTTCAAAGGAATCATACAGAAACATTGCATAAGGTCATAACCACACATCTTTGAACTTCTGGAAAAAGCATGTGTCATCATGTTTTCTAAATTCCTAAGAAACCCTTCCCCATCTTTTCTACTTCAGTTTATATGGAAACATATTTCCTATTCCACAGTGGTGAGCAAAGAAGGAGAAGTGACAACCAAACACTCTCTCAACTCTTTTTGGAAGGCTAAAACTGCCTTTTCTTTCATTTCTGTTTTCTCCCTCTCTTACTATAGCCTATTATTCCAAGATGAAAGTCACACTACAAAATAACACTATGCTAAGGCCTCCAGCCTCTACAGAAACCATCAGACTACCTGCTCCTGTATCTCCTCAAATCCACTCCAAATTCCTTCTTATGCTAAGTCTTTGTGTTCTTTCCTTCCAGTTAAATCACATGCTCAAAATGGCACAGATAAAGAGGAGTTAATATTGCATAGGTAAAGCCTATTCAAGCCTATTCTGCAAAACCACCTCACCTTGTCTACATCATTGTCTGCTCCCACTTTTCCAGCAGCCAGACCCACACAACTCAGTGCTGTACTCAAGTTTTAATGCTCCCCAGACTGATTCTGACTCTTTCAGCATTTTAGCAGACTAAAGGTACCCATATTTAGTTCAGACTGAGTAAAACTTAATACTCCATTTACCAGCAATAAATGCTTCATAACTGTAGTTGCCTACCTGACTTGACTTTCTTCACAATTTTTCATGGAGCTGACGTAAAGCCTAGTTATTTTAGAGCTTAGCTCTTTTTAATGCTATCATTTAACATTTTTGGTCTCTTATTTTAAATGCATATGGGTATATATTAGGTCTATACAGGCAGCAGCTAGATTGTCCTATTACCATTAAGACACTAACATTCCACCTGTTGAAACTGAGTAGAAAATCCTTACTAATTAGTTTATGGCCAGGAACTACTTACTTCAGGAGTAGGTCTTTCCAAAGAGTTGATTTTTCTTTTAATTGTTGTAACTTCCCAACTACCCCTCTCTTCAGCTTTTTTAAAATTTTGGATTTTCCCAACAACTGTAACCAGCAGACAATTCTTTTCCCTCCTAACTCTCAAAACCACCAGGTGCAGAAAACCTTGAAATAAATGTTCAGTCCCAGAGGACTAGGAGAATATTCACCAGCCGTAGTCTTCTTAGTTCCCCCACAGGCCACAAACACTACCCAGTTCCCAAACTCCAGCAAGAAAGCATGTAAACCCATGGTGTAAAACCACAGGCAAAAGCTACAGCCGAGAGAGAGAGAACATGGATGACAATAAGCTGTAGCAGCAGCCCAGGCTGTTGCAAGCAAAATCAGATTTGTGCAGGAATGAGTGCAAATCCTACATGGACCATTCAAAGCAGAGGTGTTCTCCTGCATACTGCAGCACAGATATGTGTGTTGGTCCCCTGGACAATATGGGGCTACATCTACAGAACTCTACACATCAGCAAAGGCAGGACCCAAGGGTGGCACGTACCAACAGGTCTGGGTCCCTCCCCACAACAAAATCCATACCTTCAGTCATACCCCTCAGCAAGACCCCAACAAGAGGCAGCATTCCCATGGAGAGGCTACCCAGTCATTTTTGAATTATGCTGGTGACAAAAAGCATGGGGATGACTTGCTCCTCTCTCTCCCTTTTTTCGTCTGCCTGTTCCTGCAGTGAAATAGGCATGCAGCCAGTAAAACCTGCTGGCAGATTGTACTTGACACACACCCCCACTCCAACTAGAGAAAGAACAATAAAACCCACAGAAAGACTGCAATTTGAGCAAAATGCAGAAGAATGAGAGTAAAAGCGTAGAGGAGGGGCAGGCACTGGTCTCTTTTCTGTAGTGGCCAGTGACAGGACCCAAGAGAATGGCCTGAAGTTGTGCCGGGGAAGTTTAGGCTAGATATTACAATACGGTTCTTCACCCAGGGAGTGGCTTGAGCACCTGAACAGGCCAGGGAGGGAGAGAACTGGGAATCACCACTTTTTGCAGTGGCAAACTACAACAGAGGACCATTGTGTCCTGCAGATGATTGAATTTTTACAGTCTCTGGACTTTGTTTAGGGACAGAGCTGACTGGCATTTAAGTCTGTCTTGGCCTATGAAAAAATGCAGCAGTTTGAAAGCAGTCCAGAGACACTGGAACTGGTTGCCCTGAGAATGCATGCCCCATCTGTGGCAGTGTTCAAGGCCAGTCAGGATGCGGCTCTGAGCTATCTGGCCTAGTGGAAGGTGTCCCTGCCTGTAACAGAGGGCTGGAACTCGAGGACTATTAAGGTCTCCTCCAACCCAAACCATTCTATGGTTCCAAATCCCCTGGTCACTTATTCCCAGCATCCAGACAGCAGCACCTCCTATGCTGTACAACAGTCCTCATGTAGGCTCGGTGATCAACAGCACTGAGAAGATAACCTGTCTTGGTAACTCTTTCCTTCAACTGGGTTCATTTTCAGCCAGATCATCTTTGCAGTTCTACTTATAAAGGATGCCATAGACACAAACTTTTTCCTAATCTGTGGCAACACCAGCTTTAACAGACTCCAAATTACAACCTCTGTCTCTTACAAATCCTGTATCACCCATACAGCCCACAGTCACACTACCCTGAACATGGCCAATAGGCTCTCCTGAGGCACTAAAAAGATAGGAGGACTACCACAGTTACATCAAGACAGGCAGGGCTGGTACCACAAGCCCTTTGACTAGCATTCCCACCAGTCCTTTATTCATAAATGCTACATGCCTTCTTGTACAGACCTTTTTCTCACACAACTCTGACTTCCTTTTTCATAGACCTTTCTCTGATAACTCTGACTCCACCTCTTATCGGCAGCTTCATACCATACTGATTCTTCTTCTTATAGGCAGTTTCATACAGCTCTGACTCCTTTCATTCTGCATAACTGGCTAAAAAAAAAAAAACAAAATAACAAAAAACCATCAAAAAACCCTGTCTCTTTCCCAGCTGCCTAACCCTGACTGTCCCTCATACAACATCTTCTTATCATATTTGTCCCTTACACGACCGCATGTCCCTTATCTCCTCGCAACACAGCCAGCAGACTCCTTCTCTTACTCCAGCAGACTTTCAGTCTTAAACTACAAGTGCCTGTAACTGTGGCCAGCTAACTCACTTCTTTATATCCTCCAAACCAATTGGCCAGACAGAGATGTTTCCACTCCTTGGTAATCAGTACAGCTGCAAGTCATTGGGAAAGATTCCCTCCTGCACTATCCTTTCAGCCTAGCTCTCCACAGAGGACCAGTAAGGAAAAAAACAAAAATAAACGAACCTACACCCACTCACCCACTTTTTTTTTTCTTTCTTTATTTTTTTAACGAACACCTTTAACACACTCAAGACCAAAAGAGTCTGTGTATGCAATCCAGAGATGACCTTGGCTTTCTAAAGTCTAAGACCATTAATTACATTAAGGCATGAAACAGAAAAAAATTTCACTGTGTTCATCCTGTAGTGTTTAATAGCAATGGCAAAAATATTGTTTTATTTTGGTTTTAATATGACATAACTACCTCAGTTCTTATCAAGAATTTTTATGCAGTGGGCAGAGGTTTGGTTTGATTTTTTTTTCTCTGTAAGGAATTTATAACTTCCTCTGTTAATTCAGGAAGATTCAAGCATAAGGGGACAGGAGAGCACAAGCAGGTGTCAGCTTCACAGCGCTGATAACTGATTTTTTCCAATTTATACTCTTTTAAATTGTGTTTGACATTTCTATTAGCAACACACAAAATAACCACATTCCACAATCAATCTGAATTTGTTAGGAGTCCAGATTTTCCCACATTCATCACAATGCCTTGTAGTGTAGTTCCTATGACACCTTTCATGAAGAGACACAGAACATTGAGCAATCCCACTGTTTTTCTGATCAATACAAATGTAGAAAGGAGCATATATTTGTGTGTACAGAAAAAAACCAAAAAGACAGGAAATTTTAAAATAATAATAGTAATAGTAATAATAATAATAGCCAGCCCAAACTCGTTGAACTGCCAAATGACACAGGTACAAAAAGCCACATTGAGGGAAGTTTGGTTTCTATGCTGGTCACTCTCAGAAGAAGTCTGAATGAAAAATCATCTTTATCAGCTCTCAGGTTCTCAGTCTATGCTCAATAGCGGAGATGGCAAGTTCTGCTTTTAGGTGAATTGAGTTTTCTCAGTTTAACTCAATTTTTATGAAGAAGCTGAATTGAGAAGTGAAGCAACCATTAATGCAAACATACAATGAATATTGCATTAAGGAATCCATCTAAATATGCAAGAACGAAAAGGCAGTAATACTGCATAAAAACGAGTTGATGCTCCGAACACGGAAAGAGTTGTGTGGCTTTCAGATAGGCCTTACTACAGATGCAGAATGCTTCTAGGTTCTCCAGTTCACACACCCAGCTTACGTCCCATATCCCCTCTGCTTTTGGGGCAGGATCCTGACACAGATAAAGCAAGTAGAAGTTTGGCTGCCATCTGCCCTGCAACAGAACATCCACAGAAGTGTGGCTTGCACTGTGATCCTCCTGTTGGTGTGGTATTATTTATTCATCCCCTCCACAGGGAGGATGCAAAGATGTTTCTGTGGGTTCCTTCATTAACTAAGCCACAGATACCACATTGATTTTCTTTCCACCCACATACAACATCTAGGATCCCAAATCTGAACAGAGTTTTGTCTTGAACTTCCAACAACTGAAGAAGCATGCTCTTGGTAGGTCTAAAATCAAAGTCATTCCATAGCCTTGTGGCGAGGTTTTGTGCTGTAATTGACAAGTCTGAGGTTTAATCAGATAAAAACCTCACTTGGCCTGGCATTGTGAAAAGCAGGAATCACTATGTGGCGAGTAGGAACTCTGAAGACATCAAAGCTCCACTGCAACTTCTGGCTTCCACAGAGGAATGAAGGACATCTCTTCTCTACTCCAGGCATTCAGCAATGTGACTGGGATTAGAACAATGCTTTGAATTTGGATGGAGAAAGGATTCTGGAGAGGAAGGCTGACAAAGGATGAGAATCTACCAACAGCATCCTGGTGTTTAGAACAGGTGTTTGCAAGGCTAGAAACTTGCATGCCCAGTTGAACTGTTACTGATTTACTTCATGCACTTGGGCAGATCAGTCTGACTTTCAGGGACTTGATTTTCACATAGAGAGATGATGGATTATTTTTCTTTATTAAAATTAACATGAAATGTTTACACATAGTCAACACACACATAACAACAATAATGCAACTATACAAACAAAACTATGGTGTGAAACCATTCCTATTTAGTTTAGTGAAAAACAGTATAGTGTTTACATTCCTGATCTCCTGCCCTAATCAACCACTTTAGAATCCAAGTTTTACAGAGAAGACAACAGAACTAGCTATGTTTTTCATTAAAGTACAACATTATGATGCTTGCAGCCACAATTACCCTCTCCAGTTGTCCAAGCACCATCACCTCTTCCTTAAAATTCTGTGCTCTTTAGAACCTGTAATCTTTTATTTCCTGGTAAGTTTATAGCACATGGGCGGAGATGAGCAGAGTAGTAGCAGCATGTCAAGTTACATAAAGCAAGGTAACATAGTGCCTTGACTCATAGAAAAAGTTACAAGAAGATACTCTGGTAATCATGCCTTAGTCACACTCATTTAGATCTCTCTGCAAAAGCATGGCAGGTGACTTAGGAAATGGCAGCAAAGGCTTAACACGGGCTGACTCATGCAGATGTGCATTGTCCTGGATTCTCCACTGATCCTCCCTGCACACCTGGACCCCCAATGCTCTCTTAGAGAACAGGATCTCTCCATATCGATTAAATAAAGCAAGTTGAAGACCTTTGGAATAGTATGAGGAGGAAATAAAAGGGAGTTGTTCTGAACTCTTAGCAGCAGAGAAGTTCCTTTTTAAATAGCCCCTATTTTAGGCACATTCAGGAAACTCCCAGTGCAAAAACAAACCCCAAAACCCAAACTCAGAAGAAATTCCTTAGAGTAGAGGAATTAAAGATCTTCACAGATTAAATCATCCTTTGTGACCCGTCTAGCAACAGCAGATTGCTCTGATGACAAGAAAGTTTGTGCATTCATCTTCAATTTCAAAAATGAACAAATTTTGTTTATATTTCTCATGCAAGGGCTATGCATGTAAGGACCATGTTCCTAAGGCACAGTGGTGACATCTGAATTAAGAAGGCCTTTGATTAGAATTTCAACAGCAGTTAATAGTAATAATTTACTTCTAAAAAACCAAACCAACAAACAAACAAAACAAAAAACAAACACAAAACAAGAACAAAAACCAAACCAAAAACTAAAAATCAAACAAAACATCCAAGCAAACAAACAAACAAACCCAATTGCTAAAAAAAAATGAAACCCTAAACCAGCACAAAAAGATTGAGAACTTCGATGCTTTGTCCATGAGCAAGAACGACCACAAGAATGCAAAATAAACAGCACTTTCACGTTTAGGGATGACAAGAATACCTCTACAATAAAAGCTGGTTTCCTGACTTCTTTAACACCTCAGGACCCGGAGGCAAATGTGCACACCGGAGGAGGTTGCCCTTGCGCTGTGGTGCTGCTTCCTTAGCAGCGCATGGCAATCTCAGGGCAGGAATCAACACCCCGTGCGTGGGTGCCACAAAAATAGCACACATCCCCACCCCAAGCTTCCCGTTAACACCAGTTTGAAACAAATGGGGCGCAGGAACCTGCCGGGAATTGGGTAGGTAGATGGTCAATACGTAATTCTAGTTTTAGGTCTAAACCGGGAGGGAGGCAGCCGCCCGGTTGTACCCGCCACCCCTGGGCAGGGCAGAACAGCGAGCAGCCAGGCGCGGTCGCTCCGTGCACGGAGCCACGGTCGCAGGGCTCGTGAGGGACTGGTGATGGCTGGGGCAGCTCCCCGGACACCTCGGAATCCCCTGCTTCTCCCTGATCCCTGCTCCGCCCGCCCCCACGTCTCCCCTCCGGAGAAGAACAAGCCCGTCCGAACACCCGGGGAACGGAAGCCAAGGGTGCCCCGCTCCCGCTGCCCCGGGCAGCATAGAGAGAGGGACGAAGAAAACAGAAGGAGTCGGGAAGGATCCCCACCGCCCTGTCACAGCTCACCTTGGAGGGGCATAAGGCACAGGAGTGAAGCCAGCAGCCACATCGCTGACTGCTCGGTCACTGCCCAGGCAGAAACCAAAACCCGGCTGTAGGCGCGCCCTGCCTCGTCCCGCCCCAGTCCGGCGCCCTGCGCTGCCGGTGGCGCTTTCCGCTGGGAGGTCCTCGTGGGCGCTTCTGGGAACACCGAGGCTGTGGGGAAAAGGGGTTTGAGCCGCGGGGGCCGTCTCCGGTGTGCCCTGCGTAGTGTCGGATGCCATACAGAGCCTTGGAGTGCCAGGTGATGCCGCGAAGGGGGTTTGTGGTTCGTAGGGCGCAGCTCCAGCTCGCAGCTGACGACAGAAGTTGTCGTGTTGCTCTTACATCAAGGAGGTTCAGCTCTGATAACTGAAAGCCTGAAAGTAAGTCAATTTAGTATGGAGTGGGAGCCACGAAGGTTAGGTGAAGAAAGAATTTCAGCAGCCAGCATGCAGCTTGCCCCCTCAGAAAATGATCACAGAATAGTTTGGGTCAGTTCCAACCCCCCTGCCATGGACAGGGACACCCCTGGCTCCCAGTACTCCCTGGAGCCTGGTGTTTGAAACTCGTGCTCCCGAAAATGTCCTCTGTTCTCTTCGAGGGACACCTGGTAATATCTCCTTTTGAGGGGTGGGCTCAAGGCTAAGCCTGGCCATGCTCTCTTGTTCCACCCAATGTGAGGTTGGGCTCTGGAAGTGATGAGTGAAGGAAAAGAAATAGAACAGGAACCAACTCTGACTTCTAGGGGTTTTCTTTGACACCAGCTGCTCAGCAGCACATTCACAAAACTCAAATGCACTTAGATTCTGTTTCATTGGTGACTGGGCTCTTGACACTGCTGAGTGTTTTTGAGGAAGAAAGGAAAAACATAACAGTTTGGAAAACATAAGTGTGGTCAACAAATTGGCTAAGATGGACCAGGGCTTAGCCCAGGTTCCCTACACAGGGGGCATAAATCTGAGACTCTGTGAGGTGGGATGTTAAAAAGCAACGGTCATAGATAAGATAGATAAGGTCAGGCCCCTGCCCTGCAGATGCAAAGGCTTTGGCCTAAACCCGTGGGACTTGTGGAAACATGTTGTTATAAATGACAGTATAGTATTGGCTTTTGCATTTATGTATTAGCCTTTGCAAGTTATTATTAACCACAAAGATTTTAATATAGTACAATTTTGTACTTCCTTTTAACTGCTTTTTGGTAAAGTATAATCTGTCAGTTTATGCATGTACCATATAGCTTATATAAATGGTATAGTAGTGTGATACATATATATAATATATATTAGGCATTAGCATAATATTAAAATAGAAATTATGTAAGGTTAAAATGCTTTTATTTGTGTAACTAACTCAAATAATAGTGTGAAATAGCTGTTTCTCACATTTGTGGATTATCTTACCTGAATAATAACAGTAACAAAAACCAGGACACCAAGAGAAAAAATTACTGACTCTCTACTGTCAAGAAGTGTAAAAACAACAGAAGGAAGCTTCGAGAAGAAATAAAATATATTGATTTAATCTACAGAATGGCGTGCAGAAAAGTCAAAGGCTAAAACCAATGAAAAAACACTTCTAGAACATCTAAACTCACAAAAAAGTTTAAATATGTATAAACGCCCATAAATATGCATTAACTCATGTAATGAAAAAGTATATAAGAACATTGTTTTAAGTTTTTTGCAGATTGACAAACAGCACAGCTCTGGATATTGTCCCATTTATCCCCTATTAAACTTCAAAAAATTCTAAAGAGTGAACTTCGTTTTTCACAAAGGAGGTCCCGGCGACATGAACCACGAGTCTCCGTGGCTCCAGGGCTCCGGGGGAGTCTCGGGCAAGAGGAGTCCCGCTGAATCAAGTGGCTTGCCTAGGACTTCTCCTGCTGTTACTGGCGACCGCAGGCTTAACCTTCAGTAGGATAAAAGTGACAAAAAGAAAAAGGGAAGTAAAAACTCCCTAAGAAACCGCAGCAACTCCTAAATTGTGCACTAAAACCTAGAAGGGTAAGTATAGTGCAAGGGGGGCGCAAATGCCACCAGAATGATTGGGGGGGGTGTGTGTGAGACGCAGACTGGACCATCCAGATCTGCGGAGCAATTGTGGAGTCCTCCTAGCTGCGGTTCCGCATTCTCCGCGAGGAGATCGGCTGGTGAAGGGACGAAAAAGATGGTAAAGATTGAGTGAAATTCTGGAATAATTGTGGGGACTGACCATAGCTCGATTCCACGTGTAGGAACAGCAGCTCCAGTTGAGTACTGCACCGGGCCTAGACCTGATGTACATTGGAGCTTAAACCTGATACTGTAAGTCCATGCTTAAATACACAGCCGGATGAGTCATCGGAGTGATTAAGGGTGTCTGTGTGTGAAAAAGTAGTTGAAACAGCGGACAGTAAGGGGCAGGACGCTAAGAGGTTCTGATACTTATCCGGGGTGACTCGAATCGAGAATTTAGTGGAGGCTATTCCACTTTGAGGGACATTATAAAAAGAGGGGGTTCTGAGGAAATTGAAAGCATTTTTGTCATGGTGTGACTGGGATTTGTCAATTTTAATTAATTTAATTTTTCTTGGGGATCGAATTCAGGAGTAAAGGTAAAGCAGGCT
>WBND01001502.1:33231-44230 GCA_013398595.1 Tychaedon coryphoeus
AGCACGTGCGTTTAAAGAGGCCCTCCTCGGCTCGAGCTCCCATCCCCCTCTCTGCTTCACGTGCTCCCACCACAATTTTATTTGATAAATAGTACCTATAAAAACATTAACATCTAATTACACTACAGAGATGCTTTAGTATTGCTTGAATGTGTGAATAGAAAATGAAGATAGTATATGTGTATGTCCTATGTCTGGTGTGATTGATGAGAGTAAAGATTTTGTGTTGTAAATTTCTGTTTGGGTTGTAGACTCAGATGTGAACCTTGTGTGTAGTGTAAGATCTGACATTATTGCAATGAGCATGGTGAAACTGCCCACAGAAGGACCTGCGATTTTTTAATGAGGCTCAAAAAACTCATTATAGAAAAACTCATCAAATAGAGATGGCAGGAGTTATCTTCAGTCTTCTCCTTTTTTCCAAATACAAAGCCCCAACTAGCATCATAAGGTTTTGCCCTTAAAGTCTTCTAGTAATCCTTTAAAAATACAATAACTCAAGATAAACAACTTATTAAAGGCAATGCTAATCACAAATATAGTTTCAGTTATTAAGACTAACTATCAAAAGTAACCTTTATTTGGTTACAAAAATGTGTAAAACTTAATTCTTTGAATGTTCTGGCAACCTGCTGAAAATCCTACACATTAACTGCATATTGTATTTGCAAAAGGATACTTTAAGAAAAGCACTATAGTTCCATTGAAAATAGTTCCTTTAAACCATGTTTATTGCTGCTTTACTTTTGTTTGTGATACTAAGAGTCACCTTTGGAACAATAGTTGAAACCTACTAATGACACTAACCTACATTTTAAAGTGAACTATACAAAGATTCAACATAAGCAAATGAAGTAACTTTAAATAGCAGTACTCTATAAAAACTGCTGTAAAAACAAAAAAGCATGTTCAATCTCTGTTTTATTTGTCTTGAGCTTTTAAAAATAATTGTCTTCCTGCTGCTAATTTTTTCAGCATTGCAAGGAACAATCACAGCAACTGTCAAGCCTGACTGTAAAGCCCAGATGCTACGTCTTTTAGATTTAGTCTAATTTCTTGTCAGTTTAGAACTTATTATTAAAGTCTTTGACAAGCTGTCTATATCATCCAAAGAAGCCTTAATGCCTTCTTTTCTAAATTCTCTTGTTGAACAAGTTGGAAAGAAACTTATTCTTCATATAAATCACTAAAGCAAGCAAGTTGTCTTTTCTTGATATAGTCTATTTTTACTCTGTCCCTTACAGTCTCTTTTTCTCAGAACTAATATTTTTAAAGACACCAAGTTTATGCTCCATTTAAACATTCATTTCTTTTGAAGCAAAGAAATAAACCATGTAAAATCCATAAACTTGTGAAAAGTATAAAAGTGATACTATTTTGTTTATCTTAAGCATTAACAGTTGTTTAGCATTTTGCACTAAGTCTGTTATAATATGACCTAACATTAGTTTATTTTTAACCTTTTTGCTTTCTTCATGCACATAGAAAGATACCCTAAAATCTTTTGTGGAATTACCTAAGATAGTCATCAGTGTAACAAAATACAATTTTTTTTTCTGAAAAACTGCTTATTTCCTTTCATAAATGCCTATTATAGGGCATTAGAAGAGCAAGTTATTGCCACAAGCATAGATTTATATTTTTAAACTTACTTTTTCTACATTACTTAAATTATACTTTCACTGTAACCAATAAGAATAATATTTAAGACATGCTGTAAGTTGTTTTCAGGTAAAAAAAAATTATACACCACTCTTTGCCTTTGGATTAGAAAAATTATTTATTGTATTTTTGAAATTGTTTTTTCCTGCCACCTGGCTATTATTTTCTTTCCCCTTGAAATATATTCTTGTGCATTAGTTCCAAATTAAACCAAACAAATCAGAACTATTAGAATCAGTTTTTGCACTATGTGATTTGTAAGTTTGTGATTTGTAAGTTTGTTAAACACTTAGTGCTCTCGAGGCATAAAGAGTAGTACCTTAGAAAATATTTTATAAGGGGCGTCCCTCAAGAGAGACTACTCCAGTGTTTGTAACTTTAATTTTGTTTAGTTTAATATAAGAGGCCCCTTCCTGGAGAGAGGAGTGAAACTTTTAAAAATTAACTTATCATGGGGCACCCCCTGTGGACGATCATTCCAACCTTTGAAATAATATTAAATATAATGCACAAGCTTTGTTTTCTTTGTTGAATGAATTTAGTTCCCAGTCATCTTCTACAGAGATGGACTAAGCATGAAAATTGTTAATATAACATTCAAGTAATTATTACTTCTCTACCCTACTTGCAAGAAAGAGTTAAAAGAAGGCTGTAGGCAAAGTCATTGCATGCTGCCAAACTTGATTGTCATGTCCAAAGAAAGCTTTGTAGTGAAAATGAGAGAGAATTTTATCAGGAAAAACTGCTAAGTTTTCAACCTAAAACATTCTCTAAAACCTAGTCCTATAACTCAATTTTTTTGGACGTTCAGCAGAAAAATTGAAGAAACGTAACAAAGCTTTTCCAAGAAAGAGCAAAATATTTTCACTGAGATCTGATAACAAAGAAATATGTCGACTCTGAATTAAAAATTGGCAAAAATCAACAAACTACTACCAAATAGTGCTATGTTTAGCCACTGAAAAATCAAAACCTGGCCATCAACTCGGCAAAATTAGAATCCAGTCAATAAAATACAGTGAAACGGTATACAGATTAGATGAAGAGAAAAATTAAGATCAATTAGAAGAAAAGGAGCAACTGTTTTCTGTAAAGTTGATAAAACTAATTACTCCAGGCAAAAAAAAACCAGCTGCCCTGAAAGAAAGGCAGCTCAAATACCTGAATCACTCTTCCCACTGAACATGAAATCAATTAGAAGAAATCCTACTGAAAAACTGAAGCAAAATATGAAAACTAAAACCCTATCTAAATAATAATAATGTGATGTGTTGGAGTCAGTGAGTCAGGGGTCTCTCTGAATTCTTGAGAGAGAAATCAGAGTGCAGGGATTGAATTAAAGCCTTTGGATGGATTGAAGCATATTAAGACATTCATACATAAAGTAGATAGTTAAGTAGAAGTTAGTGAGTTTTAGGGTGAGCTCTAATGCTTTCAGTAAGTAAAAGGTTTAGATTCCACAGTAGCAGTGTGAGTTCTAGTGAAGGCTGAGAAACATACTGTTGTTTTCAGTGAGATGCTCCAGGACCATGGTTGTAGACAGAACTTAGTCATGATAGAGCTATAGTAAGAATACTGCTTACATTTTTCAGATAGAACAAGACCAGCTGTATGAGTAGTTGTATACGTAACCTAGCGTGTTAAGAAACTAGAATAGGTTAAGGAGAGGTGGTTGGAGTTTGCATCTTAGCTTGTTGGGAAAATCCTATATAAGAGTATGTATTGGGGAGAGTTGGTGCTTTTAGCCATTCGGCTATTAGCCTTTGGCTTTTGCCAGGACTTTTAGCCATCTGCTCTTTGCCAAGCTTTTGCTTTGCTACTGCTTCTGCCATTGCTTTTTTGCTATTGCCTTTTGAGACTGATGTGCTTTGTAATAAGATGTGCTTTGTAATAAATAACCTTTTTAACTATTAGCTGCTTTGCTTATTTAGAAGATAACCTGACGAAGTAGGAGCCAAGTGCTCAGAGTAGGAGCCTAAGAGCTCTGGAGTTGGTGCCCAAGAGCACCAGAGGTCAAGAACCTCACAGTTATGTAATTAGCAACTTGTTATGCTTAGGCATACTCTTTGCCGAAGTAGTTTCTTTTTTTAAGCATTCCAAACATCCCTGCACTGACAATAAGGAGAATGAATTTAGGAGCAAGAAAATTGCAAGCAGGAGATTCATGCCTAGATGTGATAACTATTTCTTCACTTTAGGCTCTGTCACATTGTCAAAAACTACAAGTTGTTTTTGTTTTCTTTTAATATTGGTCTATGGATGCTGAGTGGATGCTTCAACCTCCTTCACCTGCATCCCACCCCCAATGCATTACCCAAGCTGAGAAGAGTCCAGGTGCAGAATTTACAGCCTCAAAGCGTGCTCAGCTCCCAGCAGCTTATCTGTCTGTCTTGAGGAGCACCAGCACAGCGCAGTGCTGTGAAGGAGGCTGTCACCACAGTTTTATCTCTTAGTCGCATCTCTCCCAGTACACTTCTCTCCCACATTGGTTGGAGCAGCTGTGGTGGGCTATTCATCTCCCCTTTAAGAAACCTCAGCTTTGCACTTCACACAACAGAATAAAAAAAATTTAAAAATTGACAGGCATGGATATCTCTAAGCAGACGTCCTTTCAGAGTAAATAGTCAACAGAGTATAAACAGCTATTCCAACTCTGAAGGATATTTTCCCATCTGTAGGAGTCTTTGTGGTTTGGGATGGACTGTCTCAGGGACAAACTCAGGCACTCTATAAGCTGTTCTTGAATTTGCAGTTTATTACTAAGGCATGGGTATAGAAAGTCCTGCTGAGGGCTGCCAGCCGCAGTTCAAAGCAGGACAGAGAGAGAGTGGGTGTGTGTGAGAGTGAGGGATGGGGGAGAGAGAGAGAGGAGAGGAGGGAAGAAGAGGAGAAGAGGGAAGAGGCAAAAGAGCAAGAGAGAAGAGAGGGCAAGAGAGCAAGAGCGGGAGAAAGCAAGAGAGAGATTTTCTCGTTTACAATACAATAAATCTTCTTCTATGTTGAATATTCTAATTTCCACTAACCAATCTAACACAAGATACAAATTCTATAGCATTTACATACAGCCTATAAGAATCATTGCATTACCATACTGTGTTACACTTTAAACCCTAAAAACTGCTCTTTGGACCTTAGCAGGGTCGTCTTTGACCTTTGGACTTGCTCTCCAGCAAGTCCAATTGTGCAATCAAGAGGGGATTACCTTCAGCTGGCCATCCCATTGTCTTATAGTTAATTAGTAACTGAGGTTTGGTATCTTAAAGATGGCTTTGATTTCAATCTCGCTTATGGTTTCTATATTCTCAGAATCTAAGCATTCATGTTTGTAAGATTTTTCACCTTCATTCTTCCCAACACCCATCTCCTTCTAGGAGTTACTCTAAGTACCCTTAACTCATTGCTGAAGGCTGCAGCATGAGCTGGAATGGCACTGCATCTTGAGCTGAGCAATGCTTTCTCATTCAGTTATTACAAAAACAGAATAATACTGATCCTTTCTTCATAGCTGTGTTGGAACGTCATGACATGTAACTCACAAGTGGAGACAGGCCCATCCCATAAATTATTTTTGCTCAGTGACAGAAACCCACATGGAGCCTTTCTGTACCTCAGTTAACTTTTTCCCTCTATTCTTAATCTCTGCCAAGTGTCAAAGGGGGCTCCCTACCCTGTAGAGGCTCCAAGTCACAGTGTTTACACCAGAAGTATAGCATGGCCATCTTCCTGCAGCACTCTCATTGCAGGAGCACGTGTTCTCTGATGCTAACTCATTCTCTTGTTAGGTAAAATGCCCTCCCAAATTGCCAGAGGCTTTGGATTGAATCATGTTGCTGGGAGGATGCTTGCACACTACAACTTTCCTGTAGGTCATGAAATCTTGGAGGTTAGGAGAGAGAAATCTGAAGCAGACATTTTCACTTTGAAACAGATTATTTTAGGGTGGAAGAAACCTCAAGAGGTCACCCACACACACTTAAGGCAGGCCTATGTTTTTTCTACTGAGCTGTTCCGTGTTGTAGAAGATGATTAGGGCTTCACAGGGCAGAGAAACTGAGAGAGAAACTTGATTCTGGAGGCTGATGCCCTCACCTAAGCTCTTCTTCTTGGCTATACATGGTAAGGATGCATTTTCCTTTTGCATACTTATACAGGCATACCAGGTGGAAGATCCATAAAGTACTCAAAAAATGGCTGGTTTTCCTCCATTCCTGACAGGGTACCCAAGCAGACTTGCCCACGTTTTTCCTTCTTCAGTTTCCAAGACAATCTTTAATGTTTACTTCCTGCTCTGTCATTGCTGGGACACACTTCTGAAATCGGGGAGTTCAAATTGCTTTTTGTTGAGATGAGAACTAGTCCTGGTTCTTCTGTCAATCCTGGGAACAATATACAGAAGTCTACATGCTTAACACAAAGCCATGGTTTCTACTTCACAGGCAAACAACAGAAAATTCAGGAGCTCTGAGATCAAGTATTTCAGCAGTAAGGGGGATCCAGAGCTTAGTGAACAGTGAGCTAAGCTCTGAGTGTATTTCATGCCCTTCTTCGAGTGCAAAGGCCACAGGGAGAGGTTTTAAATACTCATAATTTGCTTAGCTCATGTGGAGACCCTAAAAGGCATTCCCTAGTTAGGGAGACACAAGAGGCTTCTCTCACAGCAAACTGTTCTGTCATGCCAATAGTACCCCTGTTTTGTTCCCTGGGTCTGCCCCGTGCCTGGTCCCGGTCTCTCAGTCTTTTGTTACTCCCACCCTTTGGCTCCCACGCCCTAACCCTATCTTTCTGCCACACCCATATCCCCTGGTAATTGGTCTCTGATGATCCCCCCACCCCAAACATCCCATGTACTTGAACCTGGACCCTCACCATGGAGTCTGCCTTTGCCTTTGATCCTGGACTATCCATGTGCACAGCTGAAATAAACATCTCTCTGTGGAAACCATACAAAGGCCCTTCCTGCTTCTTTACCTGCAACCATCTTAACAGCTATCCAGGACATTGCAACAAGCTCACACTTGGCTTCCCCCAAGGTCTGGTGCTGCTATCCCAACTGCATTGTTTCCACTATCAAAAATCAGTTTTCCAGGCTAAGTGAATTTTCCTGTGATCAGATTTCCACTTGACCAGTGGGTATTTGCAGTGCTTATATGCCTCTGCCACCTGTTGCATTGTGGGTGGGGACTTGATACTTTCAGCATTTGCTTGAATGCATAGCACATTTTTAAAATTTTCTTTTTAATTCAGAGAATTTGTGCATAAAATTAAGTTTGTTTGCTTCCACTATCTCTGACATTCTCAAGCAAATCATACTGTGCTTCATGACTGTGCACTGTAAGGGGCTGTTAAAATAAATCTAAAGTGGTTTGAAAGTCTTTGCAACAGTGCTCCCATTGCCATTATAATCATTCCCATTGGGAAGCAAAATAAGAGGCATTAAGTTTATGAATTAATATAACTGTAATTACTCTGTAATTAAGTTTACATGCAATAAAAAGAAAGCGCTTCATATCAAAATAGTTTTATTAGTAAGAGCACAGCATTTTAAGCACAGTGTTAACTTGAGTGGTTTTCGCTGTTCGGATAAGGAATCACCACAGTGTGCTTCTGTAATTAAAAAAAAATCCTAGAATTACTAAATCTGAGAATTCAGAAAAAGATACTGCTCAGGAAACAAAATTTTCAATTTCATTAAGACATTTCTTTTTTAAAAAACACCAGTTTTGTGCATTTGTGGAGTTGTTAAACACCAGGATGTTGTTTAACAGCTCTGCAAATACATAAAATAAAATCAGATCTGTACATCTGGGCCAAAGTTTTGTTTAACTCTAGGGCTGTAATACTGGTGCCTGATTTATATCACATGGCGTTTCAAAATTTCCATAGGACTTGGCAAAGAAGGAATGGGTCCATTGGAGTGCGCAGGCTTTATCTTACAATCCAAGAATTGTAAGATAAAATAAGATTATTCTGTTTCTGGGGATGGAAAGATGAAGAAAGGGCTAGAAGCCAGGACCTGGCTATTGGATTCATGTTTTCAATCTTGGAAAATTGATTTGGTTTAAAAACCCAGTTACATATTTGTAAGACACTGAGGACCTGCCTCTCTGACAATAAACCAGCTCGATCCTGAAGGCAAATAATTCAGGGTCAGAAGGTATCTCTGTATGTATCTCTGGGAGGATGCAGTTGGGGTGGGGCTTCAACAGTCCTCCAGGCCAGGCAGCCAAGGCTGCCTGATTTTCAGTGAAAACTGGAGAAATTTATCTCAGAAGACTTGAGTAGAAAATTATCTTCTCCCTAAAACAGCTCCAAAGCCTTCAGATAGAATAAAATGGGGTAAGGAAATTACTGCTATCACTGATGGTTCTAAAGAAAAGTAATGTCTGGTGCTTTTTTATTCAAAAGATCTTTCTAAAGTATTTGCATGCTTATGATGCTGGTGCATTACTGAAGGGTGCTCCCACCCTAAAAAAAGTAGTCTGGGCATCTTATGGTGATATGGCCACCAGTTATATTTTAACCTGTCTTTCCCCTCACTTTTTCTACATGATCCACTGTTCTGCCTTATTTGGACTGCTACAGGTATCTGACCAAAAGCAGAAATAGAGGAAAGACAGCAATACACTAGATAAATATGTTGCAAGGCTGATATGAATCTTCCTGGCATGGATTTACTGTCAAGCCTTGTGATAAACCAGCATCCCTAGTCAGAATTTGGCAGAAAGATCTAGATAGCAAGGATAAAGCACTGTAACTCTATTGCTTGCTGGCACTGGTTGCACTGGCTGATTTCTGAAGTGAGAAGTTTCCCTTGAAGAAAGGGAGGTAGGGAGGAAAGAAGGCCAACATCTCCTTTAACCAAAAAGTCAGTGAAGCCTCTTCTTCAAATTTTGACTAATAGTTAAGAGCAGAGGTAATTTTTCAAAATCCAAATTTGGTAATTTTCCCAAAAATGCACAGGCTGGTTGATCATTACAGTCGCATTAGCTGATCATTAACCACAGCTGTTTTTCCCCTGCACAATCCTTATACCTGCATTGGACAAACAGGAAGATGGTTGAAGATCCGAAGAGAAAACTGCTCATTGTTCTTGCTGTCCTCTTGCTGCCCAGATCAGTACAAACAGGTAAGAAAAACATGAGTGCCTGGCAAGGGATTGAAGGTTTTACAGAGAAGGATCTGAATTCAATTCTCCCTAAACAAGCTGTATGTCAAGAGGTCCTTGCAATAATCTTGTTAGGTGCCGGGGAGAAAAAGTAGTGCAAGAACGTTCCTTTTTCTCTTATGCTTTGATTCACTCTCAGTGATTTCATTCCATTAACCTGATTTACAAGAATGATCCAGGTTTACTCTAAAGTGTAAGGATGCAGAAAAGGGACAGCTTGGTCTGGCGGTGGTGTCTCCTGCTTCAAAAGCTCAGCAGGTGTGACCTGCAGTAGCCAAGAGAAAATAAACAAATGCCACACTTCCTTTTCTTTCTTTAACTGTACCGTCAAGAAAACTGCCTTAGTGATAACATTACAGTTCACATCTCCTGGAGCTTCAGTGCACCTCCTGCCTTGCCTTTACTGATGATCCCCTTAATCTTATGCCACTTCTGACACACACCGTGCTGGTGGCACTGGACCCACTTCTGCTGCTTAGACTATCTCATGATCCACATTTTTTCCAAGCTGATCTCTAAAAATATTTCTTTTTCCTTGTCAGTGCACAGGAAGACCAAAATAAACAACAGTAAGGGATAGTCACATCTTTCTAGGGGAATCTGAATATTGATTAAGCCCTTTGTGCTGACCTGTAGGCCATCTAGCTGGTGTAAAGTATCTTCTGAGGGAAACTGGGAAGCTGGTTGTTTAAGAATACATAAATGAATAATTATTTTATCATATGTCAGATTCAAGGCTGTTTCACTTCCTCCAGCCAAAAAGGGAAGGTGCATGTATTGCCATTGCATCAGGATGCCACTACGCCAACTCTTAAAGTAACACTGCTAGTGCCGTATATTGCTGAGCTTTTGTGCTTGCTTTCTAGCCTAAATTTGCTCAGGTGTTTTACTAGTTACAAGTGGGATGGGGTTTTTTTTCTATCTAGGTCAAAGTGCCTTCCAGCAGCAACCTTTTCCTTCTCAAAAAGCATTTTTATCCAGTAAATGTATCAGTTGTGAAATTATCATTGGCATATTTTTTCATCAGCATTCTCATAATTTATCATCAGCATTCTCATACTTATTTCTGGATTTTTGATGCAATTGTCAGTTAGACTTATACCTTTCACTAAGCCCACCAGAATTTGAATAGAAATTTCCCCATTCAGTGGTGACTATCTGTCAGCAGCCATTTTAAAAAAAAATCTAACAGTCACCTCATAAATGTATTTAGCTGGTGTAGGTGGCCAATTTGCTAAAAAAATCCAGCAAAATACCACTCACCTCATGGTAAAACAACTCGCAGAAGTCAAAACAGGTATGATATCCATGGGTATTTTCCCAGCCAGAGCTGGAATTCCATCAAAGGACAGAAACAACTTTATCGGTCAGGTAAAGTTTCCAGAACTGTCTCATTTTAATTTATGCTCCATACTTTTAATCTTTATCAATAGAAGTGAAGTTGCTACTTTCATTTTCCTAATGAATTAGAATGAGGGTTTTGGGTTTTTTCCCCGTTGCACAGACAGAGACAAAATGTGCCACTCCCTCCCCCCTGTGCAGGGAATACAGACAGACTCTCAGGGCATCATCACTGCACTGACTTCCAGACAGCCAATTTCCTACGGGGCAGCAGACTTAAGGTCCAGTTTCTTCTGTTCACTTCCTCGAACCCCAGCTGTGGAGAGCTGATTTCAGCTGATGATGGCATCAAAAACTGCAGTTTCAACAGCAGCCTGAAAACCAAACTCATCATTCATGGCTTCAGGTGAGAGAAAGAACAGCACTGTGACTAAGTTTTCACTGGTAAATCAAATACTGCGGGAGCATTCCCAAACACTGGATGGGCTGGCATGCCACTGTCCTGCTTGTGTGACCTTTTTATCACCCCAGCAGAGTGGCTGCATGCAAAACAAGTGCTAAGAACAGAGACTAGGATTCTCAGCCTCAAATTGGAACCAAGAATTTTCTGGAAGGCTGTTGGTAGAAAATGCTGCTGACACTCCACATTACAGCACAACTCGAAGTCCCTTAGTTTGTGACCAATTGCATTTTCTTGTGTGTGCATCACACTTTGGAGCCTAAAAAAAGTTAGAAATAAGTATAAAAATATCTTTCTTTCTCTCTCTTTCTTTCTCCCTTTCTTTCTCTCTTTTCTTTCTTCCTTCCTTCCGTCCGTCCTTCCATCCTTCC
>WBND01001502.1:44577-78726 GCA_013398595.1 Tychaedon coryphoeus
ACTTCCCTTCCCTGAAACTTCCCTGAAACTTCCCTTCCCTGAAACTTCCTTTCACTGAAACTTGCCTGAAACTTCCCTACTTCCCTTTCCCTTCCTTTCTCTCTCTCTCTCTCTCTGTCTTTCTTCCTTCACATCTTTCTATTTCTTTCCTTTTATCAACATTTTTAGTTAAGAAGTCTTTTCTTTGAGATTCTTGTTCCTGTAAATTTTCTTCTTGG
Organism: Tychaedon coryphoeus; assembly: GCA_013398595.1. Lineage (NCBI taxonomy): Eukaryota > Metazoa > Chordata > Aves > Passeriformes > Muscicapidae > Tychaedon > Tychaedon coryphoeus. The sequence goes on from WBND01001502.1 coordinate 44,796, forward strand.
GTTTCATACCAAATAGCCTGGATTAATGAACCGTTTAGAATCCCAAGTAGACAGATTATCCTTCTGTTCTTCAAAGTGTTGGGATTGGAGCTGAGTTTTTTTTTTTTAAACTGGCATCATTCTGCAAGCTTCTGGGCCATTTTTCAGTCAGGTGTGACCATATAATATTATTTGTTCTGAAGTGCAAAAGCCTGAATAGAAAGAGTATAGAAAACCAGAATGAAACCACAGCAGATGTTGCAGGGTCTTCTCAGAAAACCATCTGTTGCCTTCAAGCAAGATAGCACATTCTTCATCTGATGGCATTAGGGAAACTGGGTAGAACAGAGCCTCCTCAGTTTTTCTGGAATTCTTTGGTATAGATTCTTTTTTCTGATTTTCTAGAGATGAGAAAATGTAGCAGTGAAAGACCAGGTGATGTGGCCAAGGACTTCCAGCCATTGGCAGTAGAGAAGGATCCAGGTGTCCTAGTCACCTTACCTACTCCAGGTGGACTTTGTGGTGGCTTAATGAAACACCACAGAGAGAAATCTCAGCCTGAGCACTGCAAATGCTCTCTCATTCATTAAAATATCTGGTTCCCTCCTGAATCAGAGCATTCTGGAAAGTGTTATTACACCACTGCAAAAAAAAATTTCCAGGTGTGGGTGTCTGGTACCAAAAATAACTTTCGGTCACTGTCTGGCAGCCTCTTCTGAGGCATGTGGAGCTCCAGCACCAGTGAACAATACAGTGGCACATGCCCTGCTTGGGAAGCACCTAACATCCTTGTCTCTGGTGAGTCCACAGGGCTTTGGGTACCAAACCTTCCTGGATTGAAGGGCTTGTCCAAGCCATACTACACACCAGCCAGGTGAATGTGATTGCAGTAGACTGGGTTTATGGGTCTACAGGAGCCTATCCCTCCGCAGTGGAAAATGTCACACAGCTGGCGCTCACCATCTCACAGCTCATCAGCAAGCTCCTGGTAAGCCATTGTGCATTTCCAGTGCAGGGAGGGAGCATGTGCAGGGAGCTGCTCCCAACCTGCTGTATCCAGGAATTGCACAAGTGGATTTTTTATTCCAGATTCCTTTTCGCCTCTTTCAATCTAGGCTCGAGCATGCAATCATTTTTCTTCTTCCTTTTGAGTTTTGACATTTTCTGGAAAAAATCCCAGTTGTCAGCTGCCTCTCCAGTTCAGAACAAACCTAAAGCCTGCCTTGGGTTTTCTCAGATCCATATTCACTGGACAGTCTTCTTCTGCTGAGAAATTCTGTCTAGGAAGCTGGAGGGCAGGAGATTTGAGGGTATATTATACTTGCTCTAGGCTCCAAATATACTTCCCAGCATGTGGAAATAACCAGATGTGTCCCATTCTGTTTGTGCAAAGGAGAGCTGAACAAGACGTGCAATCAGAGTGATGAATCCTTGTGTTAACCAGCCACATATAAACCCTCCATGAAATGTTTGCAGTGCTGACCAACCTGTTTAGGGCTGAGTTTGCACCTGTGGACTTGAAGAAAGGCTCTGAAAAACAAAAAGGGCAATACCCATCATTTCCTTAAGTACTTGGTTTTCCACTGTATGCCTCAAAAGCAATCCTACATTAGGAGAGTTATAGGGCTGCCGTGTGGGCTGGGACAGGGTATTTCACCTTTCCGCTACAGAAACAATAATTTGTATTATTGTCACCCTGCAGGCCCTGGGAGTCTCAGGAACATCTATCCACATCATTGGGGTAAGCCTTGGAGCACATGTTGGGGGCCTAGTGGGGCACTTCCACAGCGGTCGCCTGGGTCGGATAACAGGTATCATCAAACTGAGTCTGGGGTCCTCACCTGTCCTTCAAGAGAAAAAAATGGAGGAGCAAGAAAGGGGGGTCATTCAGAGTGGTCTTTCAATTTTGTAAGGGCTGACTGGATCCAAGCTTATGGGCTTCTTCCTAGATTCTGAGAGCATCTTTCCAACATCAGTCCCTTCCATGCTACCAAAAGAACACGAGTATTTGCAAAAAGATGCTTCCACCTCTGCTACACTCTTTAAATTGGTGCCACCTTAGCAAAGTATGAGCCCTCACAACTCGTGAAAACCCACAACACGCAGAAGCTTTGCTTCCAAAATATAGCATGTACATGTGGTTCTTAGAATTAAAGCCCACAATGCAACTGCGGGGGGAGCAGCAGGAGTGAGCTGCTCTGCAGCAAAGTGTGAGCTAATAGCCAAGGGGACAGTAAGGTGGGCAGTGGCTTCACAGACAAGCAATACAGTCCTACTATGTCTGGGCAAGAAGAGCAGAGCAGGTCCAGTAACAGGTACCAGGGTCATCCACACTCCAGTGATTTCCAGGCAAGTTTGTAGTGATAAGGCAAGCCCAAGATCAAGCTAGGAAGTCAAGTCAGGACCAAGCAGGACCAACAAGGCAAAGGCCAGGGTATGGCATCCCTACCACACAGCTCAGGCAAGGAACAAAGGCAAGAGCCTGAGCTGCTGGGAGGACCCGGTTGAGCCTCCTTGCTGTTCTCCCTCACAAGCTGTCTGTTTTCACAGTAGGCTGGTCTAATGCCACTCAATTGTCCCAGATCAGAGCTGACCTTAAACACAGCCAGATTCTGGGGTGTGAGGAAGAGGCTCCACTGAGAAAATTGCAGAGTGAAATGATAATAGGCCAATCCTGTCATTTACAGTTTTTGGTGCACTCAGGACTCGTTCAGCCTTTAGGTGTGGAGCATGAATAAAGTCATAGAATAATTTAGGTAAGAAGAAACTTTGGAAGGTTTCTAGTACACACACCACCACCATCACCCCTCCTCAAGGTAGGGCTGAATTGTATGTCATATCAGATTGTCAACGGTTTTACTAAATTCTGGGAATCCCCAACAGTAGAGATTCATTTTGAAAGGAGGGGAATGTCACTAACTAGGAACAGACATAAGTCTCCAGTACTGTGGACTCAGCTCCCAGTCTATCTCAGCCCATGCTGGTCTGTCTCACAGAGCTATCCTCAGCGAGAGGTCTCACTGCACTCTTGTCAGGGCTGTCCAGAGAAATGTTGGTTCAGTTTTCACATCTACCCATGCTACATGAAATACAGGCATTTCTTAAGAGGAAGTGAATTTCATGTTGAGCCCTTGTTAAAGTTGTGAATCAAATTTTACATTAGGAGAAAACTGGAGTAGCCTCTGTCCTGCACCATAATTTTATGATCAGTGATGTCTTCAGATGAGCAGAAGCAGACATATTTCCATGAAACCATGGTAATTAACTTCAGAGTTAAACACTCTTCCCCTTTATGTTGTCCACATGTAACAGAAGCTCTGTAGAGTTATTTATTCCATTTTTAACTCTGATAGAATAAAATCCCTTGTCCACATCCCTGTTTATCCTATGATTTCATAGGCATACTAGGCATTGCAGATTCCAGTTCAGATTTAGGAGCCTGAAGACAGATTGGGTTAGACCCAAGACACGCCCCATCTCATCTCCTGCCTCCTCACACACATGTGTACATTCACACAGGAATTTGATCCCAGAGCCACAACTTGCTAAAGTGTTTTCAAGAGCTGTGTGGAGCAAAACCAGAGAGAGTATTGGGTATCAGAGCACAGACTTTTATTTTTCCAAAGTGAGTTTCTTTAATCCATGCCTGTTCCAGTGGATATCTCCCTGCGCAGGAAAGAAACTGGAATGAGCAGCACTTTTCAAATTTAGAAAAGAACACTTTGTTTCAATACTTGCAGAGGAAATGAAATGCTTGAAGGAATTAATTTGCATGTAGAGCTCCACTGAATAGTTTCCTTAGCAAGGATGTACATCTCAATGCAGTTTATGCAGCTTGTGCCTGGAGAAGGAAGGAAGCGCTAGAGGAGAAAGGATAGAAATGTGCTTGCCTTGGAGCTGTGCTAGAATTGACTGCAGTTCATATTAGGTTTCTCTCTCCTCACTAAGAACTTTATGCCACACTAAATAATGATTTTCATTACCTTTTAAAGCTTTTAACTGCAACTTGTTCTGTAGAAGCGAGTGGGGGACCTCTCAGTTTTTCGTGCATATCAAGATTAAAGAGCATTAAAGCCTTGGTTTTAGCTTTTATTTACAGAAAGAACATGAAAGAAGATTTTTTTTCCCTCCTTTTCCTCCTTCCCTTTCCCTTCACAAATGCAGACATGCCCATTTGTATATTGTTGATATTGCCTTCTCAATAGAGAATTAATAAGACTGAGTCCAAAGCTGTGAAACCAGCCAGCTCCGAGGTTAAGCAGCATGTGGAGCAGACCTGATTCTTGAAGTATTGCTGCCTAGGGAGTGAAAAAAAGTCTTGAGAGGTTACTTTTCTATAAAACAAGAACAGGATAAACTTCAGAACTTTTTTTTTTTTTTAATCTGCTTCTTGGTATTGCCAAGCATGCTTTTCTGTGTTCCTTTGAGTCCACAGAAGTTGCTCTAGGAGCAAGTTTTAGGCAAAAATGCAGATGATTGCTAAAGTCTCAATTTTATTTGTGGGGAAAATGCTCAGAAGCCTCTTTAGCTTAAAATTATTAGGTAATATGAAACTTTTGTAATTCCTGAGTTGGTTTATGCCTGGGTGCTGAATTCACCATCTAACTGCTGATCACCAGTGACGTTCCTCAGACTATAGTGCTAATAGACTTGATAATACAGTATGGGAAGGTATTAAAAAGTTTGATTCTCTTTCACTAAAACTCCAAGAGACACTATAGACCCACCCTGTCAGAGCTATTTAAAGCTCAGTCATGGCTTTACCGCCTAGAACATTGAGTTAAAAGACTATTAAAAGGGTGTGGAACAGTGAAGACAATGCAAGGAAATTGTAGTGAAAGTTTGTTCTGGCAGAAACTATTCTGGAGCTTAATCGCTGAGCCCTGGGAATAATTTTTTATTTGTGCTTTGCACTATTTTTAAAGTTTCAGATAAAATATCTGGTCCAGAAATAAGAAAGAGACAGGCTGAAGAGTACTTGTTGTTGAGGTGTTTGATTTTGTTACAGCCCTGGATCCTGCAGGCCCTAAGTACACCAGAGCCAGCCCCGAGGAACGTCTGGATCCTGGGGATGCCCTCTTTGTGGAAGCCATTCATACTGATGCTGACAGTAAGCTGGCTTCCCTCTTCCTCAGCCTGGGTTTCTGTTCCTCCTAACATCATTATTGCTAAGTGGTCTGTAGGTTGTTGTCCCTTTTTTGCCAGACTACCATGAGTTCAAGTTCACTCTGAGGGAGTTTCTTGTTAAGAAAGGATTTGATGATAAATTCATACCCCAGAGCACTTCAAAAAACAGACAAAAAAACTCTGCTATAGCAGAGTGAGTTTATGCAGAGCCATCTTGGCATGATTTTTACTGCCTGGAGGGAATTTATAGGTCTAGACTCACTTTGTTTTTTCCCACCTGATGTAAGAAAGGTGCTACCCAGAGTGCTGTCGGAAAGTAACAGAGTCAATCCAACAGCTGGTGCAACAACAGAGTATCTTCTCCAAAGCACTGAGGATCCACATAGGCTAAAGAATAATGTGGTGCCTTTTGCCTGGAGACCACGAAAACCTCTACCAACACAACTCTCAATCATCCTTCATAATCCCACATTAAGTCTGTGGTCAGTTTAGTTCTCCTTTACAAAGAATCAAGAACCAGAGTCACAGAGGTGGTGGTGAAGACACTGTTTCCAGTCATTTTGATGGCAGGGTGTGGAGCATTTTCTGCTCCATGCATCAAAGCTGCACATGTAGAAACAGAAAATCTGACCTTGATGTCTCCAGAATTAGGGCTGGCTCCAGTACTACTAATACTCAACCAATTATTGGGACCTGTCATCAGTATAATGGGTGAAACCTACAGAAGAGCCAAGCCTGAGAATGAAATGGCATTTCACCTCCTTTCAGATTTCGGGATCCGCATTCCAGTAGGCCACATTGATTATTTTGTCAATGGGGGCAAAGATCAGCCAGGATGCCCCCGATTCATCTCTGCAGGTAAGAACACTCTGTGGCCAAGCAAAGAGTTTTCATGGCCATTTAGCAGACTCTGAAAATGCTGTTTGGCAAGCAGCTCTTGCTACAGCCAGGGCAGCCAGAAAGTGAGACAAACATATTCACAGCCTACGTCTATTCTCAGCAGTACAAGAAGCAGGTGAAATTAAAATCATATACTGATCAAGAGTCTTGGCAGCACCACTGTCAAGAAATGCAATTTTAGTGATTCTTCTCTGTGACAGAAAACCTGGGCTTTAGTAGAGATGACACTTTGCTAGAAAGGCTCTTAGCACTAACAAAAGCTGCTTTTTGTTTTCATGCTGGGAGTTGTGTCCAGTTAGAGAGACAGTTAATGCAATTACTGTCCTTTTCTTCTAGAGTAGAGGACTTTCCACAGTAAACAGTCTGGGCTCATTAACATTCAAATATGTTCTGCATGAGTCATCAGCATTGAGTTAGCTCACCTGGGATATCTATGGTACCTCATTTCCCATAGCTGAGGTTTCAGTGCAGGTGGGAGTCAAAGCTGCTGCACCCCCTTACAGAGAGCTTGATTGATGGCCTGATTGATGAGATACTGACAGAAACATGATAGTCCTGGGGTTCCTCTCTTCTAAGGGATTCTTAGAGACAGATACACTTCTAACTTCCTGCAGAACTTTTCTTGCAGTGGGATCTGGCTTGTAGCCACAGAAATGCCCTGCAAAATGTTATTAATGGGAAGGTGATCACTGCAGTAGGAGTGTTCCTTCCCTCCTAGCTCCTTGGGAATGAGGAAAAAGCCTGAAGCCAACATGAAGACTCATTTTCTCTGGTTGATTTTTTCTTGCAGTCTATGACTTTCTGATCTGTGATCACATGCGAGCAGTACATCTCTACATCAGTGCCTTGAACCACGCCTGTCCCATCTTGGGGTTCCCCTGTGCAAACCACCAAGATTTTCTAAATGGTCATTGCCTGGACTGTGCAAAACCCTTCCTGTCTTCCTGTCCCAGAATAGGTACAGTACCAGTATGAGTCCTTCCAGGAGCAGATGAAAATACATTCCTGATGGTGTCAGTGCAAAGCATGGGATGCAGTCCAGACTTCTCTGAGAAGTATTTTCTTTGGATCTGTTTGGGAATAATGAGAAGCTGTTTCGTTTTCAGGCTTCTACAGATACACTATAAAAGCTCATCTTTTGCCCATGGTAGAACAGCAAAGTCTTGAACATTTCTGATCTTTAAACATTTCCTAGGGCCCAGATGTGTGTTGAAAGAGAGTTTCCAGAATCACCTGCCAGAATCAGTAGGCAATCAGCTCCAAAAAATGTCTTGTTTAAAGAAGCAGTTGGAAATTTTAGTTCAAGCCTGAAATCCCACTCTTCTACATCACTCAGTGTTACTGAGTCACCTCCTTTTCATAAATTTCTGCCATGGTCACCCCAAAGATGAACTCCTCGGACTGGGAGAAGGTAATAGATGCCTCTTTTTGGCTTCTGAAACTGGGCTGTGGCAAGTGGTCTCAGATCAGCCACCTCTTCCGCATCTCACCAAACTATTTTGCCAGCTATTCAACAATGCAGGCCATACGTTATGGCGGTTTCCTCATTTGACCAAGGAATTAATTTTCCCTTGTGTTTGCACTGTCATTTACATCTGCACTAAGTTTCCTGACTTGGTAGCCTTTAGTCTTGCTCATTTTGCACAGATGCAACTGATAGCACAGTCAGTTAGCAGAGGAATGAAAAGAAAGCCACCAAGAGGTTCTCTGGTGATGATTTCCTGGGGTAGCCAGAGGAGGTTTTCGGAGGGAATGTTAACCTGTCAAACAGACACCACAAATTTTTCTTTGCTCTGATTTGCACTGGTATAAGAAAGAGACCTGTTCTCCAAGACAGGTGAGTCATGCAGAATGAAAGGAGTTGATTGATTATATTTCTATTCTGTCATTCATGGCTTTCCCTGCACTGACTTTATTTCTTCCTGCAGGCCTGCTGGAGCAGGCAGGTGTCAACATGAGCAGGCTGCCGGAGGAAGTGAAAGTTTTTTTAATGACCAGTCCTTCAGCCCCATTCTGCGGTAAGTAGCACGAGAGAAAAAAGAGCCAGAAGGGTGTTGGCCAATGAGGCAGATCCTCTGAGGGGCCCAGGTAGTTACAGTACACTACCCCATCAGAGTCAGCTGCTGTGGGCCACAGGGTCTGAGACACACCACTGAAGAGCAGTAACCCTGCACATCTCCTCTGTAAAGTCCTTTCCAAAAGATTTGTTAGTGTGGGCACAGCCCTGAGCTAACACAGCCACATAGTTTCAGGGCTGAAGTAAAAGGGATTGAAAATGCCTGTCTGTCCACACTGGGCAATATAGACATGCCGCCTGTGCCTCACATAGAACAGAGAGCTGATTCTTTCTTATGTCTGTTTAATCTTTTCTGCTGGTGGGGCCAGGGAATGAGTGCTAGAGCCCCTCTTTTGTCATGGATAGGTCCTACAGATAGCACATGTCCTCATTCCCACATTCTTTGCTTCTTGCTCAGTCTACCACAGCCTGGTTGAGTTCCACTTGCAGAAGAAAAGAAACAGAGCCACCAGTATTGAGATCAGTTTCAGCAGTAACAGCACCAAGGACACAGCCAAGATCACCATGTGAGTGACAGTGCATGTTTCTGGCCTGTTTTTTCCTAGCTCCACCAGTAAGGATGTTTATCCTAGTCCAGGAAAAGCACAACAACAGTGTATTTCCCTGAGTGATGAACCACAACCTTGCTTCTTGAGTCCTTCCCCATTTTCCCTAAATGCCCTCAAGAATCAGGAATGTGCTACCATTACTCAGTAACCCTGACTTGGTCCATGACTTTCCCAAGCGCACAGAGCAGTAGGAACACCCTGGGAACCCCAGATTTGCATAGTTCTGTGTGGCTATGCTGGTTCCTTTTTCACACCATATCCTGACCTGGTGCCACTTCAAATTGCAAATTGCAATCACTGTCAGATAGTTATTAGCTCTGCTCTGGCAGACACAGGTGGCTTTCAGCAAGACCCCAATCCACCAGAGCTCTAGACAGATGGACTTGGTGGCTTAGACATTTCTCTTGATGCCCAAGAAGACAGCAGTTGCAAAGAGGAGACAAGTGCACCTCAGCATAGTCAGAAATGTGTTAGTAGCTTGTTGCCTCTGCAGTAACGCAGCAATGCTCTCACTCCTATTGCAGGCAAAAGCAAGGGGCAGGGTACCAAGATCCACTGAGTAGACAGAAAGGTGCCTCTTGAAAGCACCATCCTCCACCAGACTGCATCTGAATTAAAAGATCAGACTCCACAGCTTCTACAGCTCTTGCCACCAGGGAATCTCCCCACTACAAAAAGTTCCCCAACGTTTTCCTCACTTCTTCCTACTTCTTGCCCATTTCTTTGGACTGGGAACCACAATGCAGCTAGCACATGCTGCTGGCTGTGTCAGGAAGCAGGAAAGCAATCTGTTAAAGAGTCCCAGGCAGCGCTCCTGGGATCACAGGAGTTCCAGTGCTGGCTCCCACGCAGTCGTTACTGATAAGCCAAAATATTGTGACTTGGAGATAATTGTGTTGCTGATTAAGTCATGGGCACCAGGAGGTAGGGGGGGAGAAATGGGGAAGGGAAAGCCATGTTCTAGGGTACTCTCCAGAGTGACATAGACGCTTGGTCACAGATTTCCAGCCAGGCACCACAATCTGGGTTTGTACTCCAACCCAGTGGAGTTCAGTTTGTTGAACTCCTCCTGGTTTGGAAGCCAAATCTGCTTTTTCCACAGATGCAGGAGGGAAGAAAGAGTAATACCCAGGTCAGACCAGGACCGGTGCAGTGCTTCCATTGGCAGTTGCCGAACACTAGATTTGGTGGGAGTGCACTAGGAGGTATATGAGCCCTGGAGGGAAAGGCTGCCTGGGGAAGTGAGCCAGGCGGGCAATCCTGAGGCTTTGCTGTACCCTCTGGTTTTAATAAGACAGTGGAGTTAGAGGAAGCTAACCTATCCAGAGATGCCCTGTTGGGGGGGAAAAAACAACAGCTGTGCTTCTTTTAAATGCCTTTCTTAGAAGCACAAGGCTAAACTGAAAAATTTGCTTATACCAATAAACCTACAGATTTGAGAGTATAAAATTTAATTTCCCTTTTATTTTCCACTAGTAGCAAAGGGCAAGTTTCCCTGCTCTAGGCAAAGCTCAGCCTTCCAGTGCAGTCAAGCTCAGAGTATCAGATGGGCATCTAAACATAGATCCTCACATCACTGTTCAGACACCAATTGATCAGTGACTTATCTCAGATGATCTGTCATGTATATCATCCTGCAGTTTCCCAGAAGTGCAGGGGGACTAACTTGGGAGTGATCAGCTAGTCTCAGACCTTCAGCAAAGGACTCACATAGTTGTGTCTTGCCTCACACTGCTCTTCTCATCTCCTCTCCCAAATATCCATTCTAATCTCACTCCTCCCCACAAGTTGCTCAGAATGCCCCAAGAGATATATCTCCAAGCTTCAGTAGCTGACAGGGGCCTGATGAGCGAGGAGTTTGTTACACAGGATACTTCCCAGCTGCACTGCTATGTGCTTACACATCACATGGCATCATCTCCTATATCCAAGAAAACCAGGCAAGTCTCCTAAATCCATCCAAAGGTTGTGCAGGATGGGACCCAATGTGAGTCCCAGGAGTGGCTCTTTCAACATGGTCCTCTGTCCATAGACAATACGCCATAGAGGCATGGCCTCCATTTTCTATCCATTATTCCCTTTTTTGAAGGCACAATTTTGCCATGCTTCTTATTTTTAGCAGCTTCAAGCCAGACACAGACTCACAAAACCCAGCAACTACTGCTATAGTCCAGGGGAGGGACTAGGTGTTCTGGTGTGAGTTGGCTGCTGTGAATGCTGCTGACAGCCTGTGCCTGAGAGTTACTTCAGTTAGCAGAATTGTAGGCTCTTCCTGACCCTTTTGTCATCTCTCCTCTTTCCCTGCCATCATGTTTCTGATGAGACTGTCACCCAGGTGGTTCTGGTGATGCCTGGAAAGGCTGACCTTGAACACAAACTAGGCAGAGCAAAAGGAATAAAATAGGTATTTATTGGAAGGATACACCTTGGGCAATGCAAGAGCCCGGCTTAGGCTATACCCAAGTTGAATCCAAGATGGGTCCTGGTCACGAGTTTTTACACTTTTATAAGTTTTGGTCCATCTATATGTTGGGGTCAATTATCCAACCACAGCCCCAGGTTATGAAGTATCAGCCCCTTGGCTTGCCCCCTTCCTCTGCTGTTGTTTATGCTTTTTGGGTAAAGGTTGTCCTTGATTCTCTAGCTGAGAAGGGATTATTTTATCTAACTACACTGTGAAGAGAACTCACTAACACCGAATATGAAGTTTCAAAGTTACACACTAAGCAGTAGAGAATTTGAAAAATATAAAAGCTAAAACCCAAGGTATCGCCGGGACCGTGTCAAGCCAGCTGCACATATATCATTCTTCATGAGCACAAGAACAGCAATGCTCTAGGAGGTGCCAAGCAGATCAAGTAAGTGTAAGGCCCACTGGATAGACTCCATAGAAGGGACTTAAAATACCTGGGCAGCACAGATCTGTGGTGCAACTCACTGGGCTCTGGTCATTGGCTCATTACCAAACCTCTGTCATTTCTCAATTCACATGGCCTGGGTAAGAGCATAGGGACAGACAAAGGTCTCTCTATCCAAGCATCCCACCTTCAACATGATCAAAAGCAAGTAGCTAGAGAAGACTATAAAAAATCTCTGCGTAAGCATATAGCAATATTTCCCCAAAGAGTTTCCCTGTGTCTAGTTACATCTCAAGGACTTTCAGAGCCAAAGATGAGATCTTTATCCTTATTAGCTTTTGTATTCCACAAACCTGTCCACTCACCCTCCCTTGACTTGTACAATCATATAAATTTCCTGGGATTTACAACATCCCAAAGCAAGGATTTTACAGCTTGAAAGGACTGGTACTCTGTGCAGTGTGCATTCTTTTTGAGCCTGCCACCTCTTAGCTTTCTTTAAGGACTCAAGTTTGTGTACTGGAAGAAATGATGAACAACTGATCCCCATCCATGCCATTCACCATTTCATAGATGTTGACTTATCTACACTTACCTCTCTGTGTTAAGCTGAGCAGTGTTTCAATCAATATGCAATAGTAAGAAGAGTTGGTGATGGAAGTAAGGATATTTATACAGAAATATTCCTGAATACAGAGATAAAACATGGAGAGACAGCCTGTAAGAAGCTCATGCAATGACTTGTTTTGACAGATGAGTCTTTTCACTCCATTTTATTACGTGAGGGCTTCCTGTAATAATGCTGCAGATTCCTCCAGTGTTTCCATGGACTGTATCTGCAGGTTGACTGAACATGTCCCTCAAATTTCTCATCCTGCCTTGCAGACCTAAGGACCAGGAGACAGGCAAACAGCTGCTGGCCCACCAAGTTCCCCTCTGCCAGATAAACAGTGTGACCCTGAAGTATATCCCCAAGAATCGTTTTTGGAGCAAGGATGAGCCATGTGTTGTTGGCAAGTTCTGTGTGGCGCCACTGCCTCTCAATAGCAGGTAAGCCTCAGGAATGTTGTACAGGGATGAACTGAGCCAATTGATGCAGCCTGCAGTTTGAAGCAATGCATTTTTCCTCCTATTTAGGGAAACACATGTAGAGGTGTTTCCCATCACTTCTCTGTCCCTATGTAACTCATTTTGTGAAACAGAAAAGCTAAAAAGGTAGATTTCTAGGAGTTTTCTGAAATTCTTCCCCCAGGATAAAATTGTTGTACTATGGAAGGAACAAGGCTGCAGCTTACATGACCTTGAAGATACTTAAGTCACAAACCATGGCAAAAACTTGTACTAACTAGAATTTATTCCTTTGTCCTTGTTTTCGCTCTCCATCTTCCCCCTGTCTATAATCAGCCCCCATGTAAAACATGACAGGTGAACATTTTTCAGGATGAGACAACAGAAGACCAATAATATATTTCTGTGTCGTATACTGCAAGCTTTATAAAGCACTAAGGCTATAGACAACCATTTTGGCATTTTCTAGGTCAAACATGGTTGACTATATACCTTCAGCCGAAGTTACCTTTCCTGGAGTAAAAGCAGCTAAGTCGTTCTCATCCTGAGAGAGATAATTGTCTTCTCCATATAATACAATATTCTTGACAGGAGTTTTGCAGATCCAAAGTTCTTGCAGGCCCAAAGTTCTTGCAGGCAGGACAAAATAGCTGTGTCTATACTGACACATTAAAATGTCCATACACATTGTTTCTGAAATGCTGGCTCAAGCCTGAAGCAAGTGAGTGGATACTTCAAAGCAGGTTCAAATTCTGTTTTGAAGGACAGTAAGGAGGCTGAATTTCTAGGCAGTAAAAATATATCCACTAGGCCCAGATAGGGGAAGAAAAAAGGCTATATAAATACCAGGTACTCCCTTGAGTATAAGGATTATTCCTTACTAGCATGTTTTGCATTCCAGATTTGGGATGGATGTGTTTTTATCACTTATGAATGGGACAGCAAGGCACATTGCCTGAAAGAGATGCTAATCTGCACCACTGGAAGCACAGGACTTGGCTTTGATACAGATAGAAAGCTGTAGAGTTGCACAGGCTCACAACTATGCTCCTGTCACTGTGCTGGGAGCACTCAGAGAACAGTGATTCTGCTCAGATCAAGGGAAAAGTGAAGGACACAAATCCATGCATGCCCTTCCAGCCAGTTCATCCCAGCCAAGGCACAGTATCCCGTTCACTGTCTCTTGCGAAGCAGTGCAAGGTCCAGAACTTTGCTTGCTTCTGTGTTAGGATAGCAACCTCCACCTGCCAATGCCCAGCCTGACTTCTCTGTGCTCTTCCCACAGCAGGACAATGTCATGTCTGCCCTGGAGCCTCACCCTCCCCAGCAAAACAGACATCTCCTATGACCTGCCTACTGCTTGTGCCTAGCTCTGCCTTCAGGATGCAGAGAATCAGAAAGGAGTCCTAAACCTTTTGTTGCTCTCTGCTTCCAGATGATACTTTCACCATAAAACTGGATGAGTTTTTTACTCCCTGCACTGGGGGCACAATGTCAAGGAAAAGATTGACAAATACAAGGTTCACTGGTTACAGCAAAATCTTGCAGATAAAAGACTGGCTTGACACTTTTGTCTCACAAGCTCTGTACCCAGTTCTCAAAGCGAGAGAGGAAAGTGATTTAATCTCAAGGTTTGAATCAGTATTGTAGTGGGAGTATCAGTATAATTCATTAATGTTTTATATGAAACTGCCCTGAAATCTTCATATTAAAGGTGAGAGGTATTATTTTCCTCAGCCAGGGGAAACTGTGTGGTCCAAGTTTGGCACAGGAAGGAGTCATTCTTAGGCAGAGTTCCAATGGGAAATTGGGGAAGCTTATGAGACAAATCCCATTGCAGCTGAACTTGGAAGAGGCCCTCCATCTCTACACCATTTTCAATAAGGCATTGTCCTTCCTACCAATGGCTGCTCTCTTCACAGATGTTTTGTATCCATTCCTTTTTCATTTGATGTTTGTGCAACCTTAGGTCACACCCCCTTGAGCACACAAAAAAAGGGTTCTTGCCTACACCTGCTCCCAATCTCAATTCCTTCTCTTTCTTTTTCCAAGAATCAATGCAAATAACCAACCAGAAGTATTTTTTTACCAGCTTCTTTGAGAAGTTGTGCTTGTCATAAATGAGAAATCCTAACTCCTGGAAAATTAATTTCTGGTCTTACTAGAGTGGATGCCCAGTGAGATGCATATGATCAAACTCTCCATTGCAAGTCCTTTTCCAAATCTGTCAGCTGGCCCATTTCCCCTTGCCCTATCCACTCTGTGCCTTGAGATCACTTTAAGTGATCTCCCTCCTCAAATCCTCCCTCCTCCCTCCCTCCAGCTGTTTTCTCCCTCTTCAAATTCTCAAACATCAGAATTTGCATCTCTGACTTTAATGGGAATCATTGAATCAAAGGAAACACAGATTCTGCAGTCTGGTATTGCTTGCAGGATATTGATGCGCTTTGGTGACGGAGCTGCTGACAACCTCAGAGAGGCGGGACTAGAAAACAAACTGTGGAGGCACACTGGGGAAGGCAGCTCTGGTGATCAGCTATGGCATAGGAGGTGATGGAGTGTCACACTGCAGTCTTAAGCACGTGCTTCATGTGCTCCTGAGTGTAGATATCTGCTGGCAGATGTCTCTGCATGCTAAACAGTGTCTCTGGTCAAAAACCTGTGTGAGCATCTGCTCCCTTGGAAGGGCTTCGGGATCAAAACAGCCTGTTGTTCCCTAGAGTTCGGGGGTCTGAGTGGGAGCCAGAGGGGCTCGTCCTTTGCAGAGAGGGTGAGAACTCTGGAGATGATTTTCAGAGGCTGCAGAAGGAATGCAGTAGAGGAGGAAGGAAAAGGGGGCCAGGCAAGAAAGGGGAAGCGGGGAGGGATGGAGAGAGAGAGAGAGAAAGAGAGTGCACCATTACTATCATACTTTCAAACTTTTCCAAGACACAAACTTCATGGAGCCCACCATTACCTGTTCTTCTCCCCTCCCCTCCTAAATTGGCATGCAAAAGTATGTAATTCTTCAACAACTGTTAAATCAGGAAATAGGGTTACACACCCACTCCAAGATGGCAAAAACAAAGCCTTCGAAAGTGCCTTCTGTTATATTGGTTAAACAGAGCCCATAGCTCCTTCTCCTTTGCTCTCAAAGCAGGTATAAAACATTAACTACTCATTTAGATACCAAGTTACAGACCATCAAGCATCCATCTACCCATCTCACCCGCCAAATAGAAAGGCAGCCCCAAGATCTAACTGTAAAAAACCAGGTAGCAACAGCTACATATCCTGCAAACACTTGATAGCAACAAACTAGAACAAATGCAATACGAACAGGAGAAAATCAGATTGCTCTTGGTTGTTTACATTTCCATGCAAGGAATAAAGCTTTGTTTCCTCTGGAGCTATACAGCAGTACACAGTTAAAGCAAGTACTGAACAGAACCTTTGAACCTGCCTCCTTCAAACAGGCAGCATCCTCCTTATAGAAAGAATGTGCTCATCAGTGGGATATCACAGCCCATCTTACTCATAAGCAGACTAGAAATGCTTTCAAGGAACTAGATGACATGAATAGTAGGCCAATATATCTTCCATTAATATTTTCTGAGGTATGACCTTTGTAGCACTTTAGGCATTCAAGAATAGCCCTCCTGAACTGTAGTGTTACAAGGTGGCTGTTGTAGTGACAGAAAAGGAAAAGGAACATGACCCACAGAAGCACTTCAGCATGGGGAATTTAGAGAACTGTAAGGTAATTACCCACATTGAAAGTTACTGGGGAAGGAGATGAGAGCACAGACCAGGGGAAAGCCCAGGGAAGCTCTGACCTCAGGGACTTACCCTGAACTATGACAATGCAGGGGGTTTCCCTGTTTATTACAGATGCAGGAAAAAGTTATGAAAATGCTTTACCTGAGCCACGGCAGACCTGCCCAGATTATTTGCTGAGCTGTGACAAGTGTTTGTATGGAGGGAAAGCCTGCAGCCCCTCTGTATCACTAGTTTTGGTGGTGAGGCACTCAAGTCACTGTGGAATATTGTCCAAACGTTACAACTGCTGTTGTGCCACTGGGATGTGGTGTGGGATGTGATGTGGGATGTGCTGGGATATGATGTGGTTAGGACACACAAGTGCCAAGTAGGGTAACAGGGAACCATTTGAGCACACTAAACAGAGTTTTTGATTCCTTGTCTAATTACCTTAAAAATTAAAATACCACACTGTCTATTGTCTCCAGACTAATAGACAAGGAAGATCATCTTCTTTTCCCACCTCAAATGCAAGCCTCTAAACATCTGGGTTTTCAATGCAGGTTTCTACTGTGAATAGAAGCAGTCCTTGACACTGTTTCAGTCACAAGATCTAGAAAGACAAAAGCTTCCAGCTCACAACAGGATTGTGTGAAAGAAAGAATAGCTTTTTGCTGTGTAGCAAAGTTTTGCCCAACACACACACACACACACACACACATACCTCCTGTGCGTATGTTCACAGTATTGCCTCACTGCCAAAAAATGGGCGTAATTAAAAAAGAAAAAAAAAAAAGCTACACTGTTACTTGCCTCCTTCCCTTTTTAATTGCAATTGAAATTCTGGCTTTATTGAACTTGATCAAGTAGGAGAATTCTACCAGTGATGGTAGAATGGATATCCTCCTTCTGAGAAGGCAAAATAGAATCAAAGCACAGGCAAAGTGACTTTGCCATGTTCCCAACTCTACTTGCATTCACTTGTGATTGCATGTTTTCACAGACACTCCAACAGCTAGGAGGATGGATGCCTCATAAGTGATTCAGTGTTCCTGCCTCTCCAAGTAAGGACTGAAAAAGCTGCAAATTCATATCTCCAGCAGACCTACCAGCAAAACCAGGGGCTTCACATTCCAAGGACAAATGTGCTTTTTTTTTCTCTCTGTGCCTCCTTAAAAAAGAAAACAACAACAACCAACTACACAAAACCAAACAACCTCAACAAAAAAACCCTAATCAAAACACTTGCTAACTCTTTATCTGATTTAGCCAAAACCTGGCCTTCCATGGCCACTTTTTTCATATCCCAGATAATATGAAGAATACTGCAGACTTGTCAAGGATTTTGCCAGGAGCCAATGCTCCCTGCCACTGAGTCCACAGCACAGGCAGAAGTAGATTCAAGCAGGCACAGAGAAGATCAGGGTGCAATGCTGCTCAGTGTTCAAGGCTGCCTGATGGAAGGCAGCCACCCCAGCTGCAGCCCAGCCCTGCAACTTCCTCCCTGCTGTGCGAACCCAACTGAGACACATGCAGGGGTCACTTCTAGGACAGAAATCCCAGTCCCAAGCTTGGAGCCTGGCAGCTGTATTATTGTGGGTGGCAGCAGGAATGCACATTTTGGGGTCTTCAGCTGGTGTGCACCAGCTGGCATGCAGTGGCTAGCTAAAAGTAGCTCAGGGTGAAATTACTCTCTTGGCCACTAGGATTTGAATTTCAAGTACAAGACACTCTCCCATCTATTTCTGTTTGCCTGCATTATTCCTCTGCCTCAACAGTCACCAGGCACAAGAATGTTTTTCCCTTGTGAAGTAAGGAGCTGGCATTTTGGAAGAGAGCATCTCATTCCCACTCACTGGAAAGCAGAGTTTGGGGTATCTTAAAACAAAGTTTACCCTGCCAGTCCACCCCAGGTGACTGAAGGCAAGACTCATAGCACCCAGGGCAGACTTTTCAACACCTTACTGATCTGGCAGAGATGAATCTTGGCAGAAACAAGAAGGGCAGATCAAATGCTGTGATGAGCTGTGGTGGACAAAAAGAGGAAGGACTCTGAGCTCCCCCTGCCCAGACTGAGCACTTGCAGGATTTATAGCAACTCCTTGCTACCAAACTGCTATAAACTCTGGAGATGTTTCTAGTCCTGTTGGCATCTCCTGGGATGTGTGCTCTCTCACCTGCAGAGCTCTTGTTCAGCTCCCTACTGGAGTATCCCCTGGCATAACTCTACCTCATGGTCTCTGTGACCACTTGTGTACCACCTGCCTGCCTGGACATCATTTCAGTGTTTCTGCCTCTCTTCAGGGATGGGGAGAGAACTGGGCAGGAAAGAGCTTTCTATGGCCAGGTTACTGGCTCTTCTACCCCACAGTACAGCTAGTGACTAGAGTCAAGCCTCTGCCCTGCTGCATTTCCTTAAGAAAATGACAAAGCTTGAGTCCACCTTCTGGGACTCCTTGGGGCAGCAGGCCAAGAACCACTGCAGAGGTGCAAACCCATGGCAAATGGATGCCGGTGCTCTGTCCAGGCAGATGCATCATGGAAAGACTTGCTCTGCAAGTGGGTACTTACGCAAGGGTCCCACACAGGGTGAGGTGTGCCCATGCCAGGAGTGCCCTCACTTCATATACTCCCCTTCGCTCACATAGTCCATAAAAGACCCTGGCAACTCAGCAAAATCTTCCAAGACAAGACTGGTGGAGTCCTCACCCAGCAGGTCACTGTCAGGCCGGGATGCCCGGGGGCGCGGAGCCAGCAGTGGTGGTGGTGGCGGCTGCAGTGGCGGCTCAGACATGCTGGCCTGGCCAGAGCCAGACAGCAGCTCCTCACAGTCCCCTGACTCCCCCTCGGAGGAGGCTGGCCCAAGGACGTGGTAGAGGCTGGGCAAGCGGATGTCGAAGCGAAGGCCAAACTTGGCAAAGAGCTTCTCGTTGAGGGAGTAGAGCTTCTCTGAGATATCATAGCCCAGATGGGAGGAGAAGAGCCGAGCGACGTAGCGGTCCTTCCTCAGGAGGAGATACAGCTTCTTCCTCGGCCAGGTGATGTAGCTGCAATCAGTCTCAGCTGTCAGCGTGACCTGTGGGGCAGGGAGCGAGCGGAGTAAGTCCCACTGCCTAGGTGGAGGTCACCCGCCTTGGAGCCATGTGCTTCACTCCAGGGAATACCCTCAGCCCCTTTGAATCCTATTCTCCTTCGAGATGGTGGGGCTGGAGAGCCAGATTGTCCTGGTTGAATGACTGGATAAATCCTTACCTGCCGCTGTTTTCTCTCCCTAAGGAGTCAAAGACCCCATTTTCCTCAATAATTAGTAGCATGTCCTCATTTAACCCAGCCACGCGGATGGCTACGATTTACCCTCTTGCTTTCAGATGATGGTCCCTATTGATATCTGAGGGATATAGCTGAAAGGAACAGGGCAGCACAGACACCGCTATCCCTCCACAAAAATGCTACAGAGGGAGATATTTTTGCATGCCCAATCTGAGTTGCTAGCAAGTAGCCCTGGGGGAGGCTGCTGACCCGTTCTGCTGCTGGATTGCACAGCCCCACAAGCCCTGCTCAAAGAAGGCCCTGGGTATTGGAAAAGCTTGTCTAGTGATCCTGAGTCTGAGGGACATCCTGTCTCAGCAGTTCTGGTAGACTCTGTAGGCCTGAACGGCCTTAAAGGACATTGTGCAGCACAGCTCAAGAAGAGAGGAAATAAAAAGGTTTTATTGTGTTCATGTATATGTAGAAAACTCATGAGGATTTATTGGACTGCTTTTAGGGAATGTTTCATTTTCCTTCTGGTTTTGCCAGTGCAAAGAGAGACTTTTCCCCCTATGTGTAGGACAAGAACAATTTCAGTCAAAAACATTATATAGGATGTAAGTGTATACTATAATAAATGATAATAATAAAGACAAGAAATGCAGGAAGGGTCAAACTGCCCTGGGCCAAAGAAGAACACCCGAGTGTAATGGAGACACTGGCATGCGAATAAGTGCAGGAGCCAAAATATCCTGGGGGCTCCCTTTCACTCTGTGCCCAGGGGTCTCCTTGGTCAGCTGCCATAGCAGAGGGCCACTGGGAAGCTGAACATGGCTTGGCTGCATGTGTGTGTCCTTGGGTTTGATATTTAATGCCATTGCCCTGCAAACAGCTGTCTGATGAAAGAAATATAGGAGATAAAACCTGAGAACTTTCCCAGGCCAAGCAAGCCAAAAGAAGGGTCACATAGAAATTGAAATGACTGGAATCTCATTTTCCTAACCAATTTCTGGCAGTGATCAAAAGTGATCCCTTCTCGTGAGGGATTGACATGCAATAAGCAAACCTGCCACCAATTCAAGACAGATTTCACTCTTGAATCCCCCCTGACACAAGTGCTCCAGCATCAGCAAGAGCCTGTAATTCAGCCTTCTGGGGGAAAGTACCAGCCCTGAAACCAAACTCATTCAGGCACTGGGACCCAAGAGTCCTGTGGGAAGCAGGCAGCCAAAGCAGAAAGCTCAAGGAAACCAGCTCTTCTTATAGACTAAGTCATGCTTCTACCATTTTTCAGTGGGCTCAGAATTGAAATTGTTCAATTCAGAGAGCCATGGGGCAAGAAAAACCTTCCATGCCCTCCTTCAGCAAAGACCCAGAGTCCAACATGCACCTTTTAAACCAAATTATTGGGTTGCTAGGAATAAGGTTGAGATAAGTTACAGAGCTTTATTAACTACTCAGGTGAGAGGGACTAGTGGGTTAAACAGCTGCCAAAAGCATCACATCAGCATGGCCACCAAGAGTATGGTCCTTCCAGGTACATGGACTGGTCAAGTCACACCTGATGATGGTTGGTCTCACACAGCTGCTACTTCTTCATGCTCCTCCCTAAGCACATGTGGGGTTTAGGCATTCCCAGCATATGGCCTTCCCTACCTAGGGCTCTACCTCCCCATCCTGATGCCAGGCACAGCTGACCTCACTGACCAGCCCTGTCTTGCAGAGCAGGAGACGTGCCAGAGTGTGCTGTTGGCAGGGCTGGTGCAGCCTGGCACCAGCCTGTTCCAAATCCATCTCACGCACCACAGATAAAGACCCTCAGGAAGTCTGGGAACATTCAGTTCTATGGAAATCAGCTCAGAAAATGCTGTGGATGTCTTTGCAGGTTACATTCCTGCAGTCAGCCATTTCAGTCAGCCATTTCCCTGCCTGTAGCACTGGGCAGCCATCACCCTCTCTGCTAGATTCTTGGGCAAATACAGCCCAGGAGCTAACAGCAGTCTGCTGCCGGATTGAAGACCTGTGCAAAACATGAGGTACCACTAGCCCTAGCACAGCTATGCTGTTGCCTTTTCTACTTCATTACCTTGGTCCAATATCCCTGTTGCTGCTCACAACCTGCAGCCCTATGCCACAGTCACACAGGCATCTATCTCTTGCAACCCTAATCACTGGTGATGGAACTGTTTTCAGGAGCAATCACCATGACCCTTTCCACATGAGCCAATTTCAGACCCTAGGAGAGCAGAGCTGCCCTGGTTTAACCAAGTCTGCATGGGGCTATCCTCATGAAAAAGCATCATTCCCTTACGACTGTCGCACGCTCCCGAGGGATTAGCAAAATCCCTCCTCATATGCCCTAATTGACATAATCAGGATTGACATCCTGACAAGTATGAGGCCATCCTGGGATGTGTGTTAAAGACAGAGAGATGCAGGGTTAAGTAATCTTCTCCAGAAGGAAAGCCAAAGAAACACTGGGGTGTTGACAGCAAGGCCAAAATCTTTTCAGTTACTGCAAATGAGAATTGGTCTGGCTCCTCAGCAGGGGATCCTTCTGCTCAGAAAGAGACATATTTGGGCATGAATCATCCTTTCTGCTTCTCCACCCAAAACACCATCAGAAACTTCTGTGAGGAGCAGGATGCTTATGGATTGGCATCACTGCTGCATATTGCCACGGCTGCCGTCCTGATGCTAAGACAGTGCACCTTGTTAGCAGCATGCAGGGCAAATGAATCAGTACAGGTGCTAGAGAACACCGTAAGGGAAGAGAGCCAAATCTGACACCTTGATTCCCCAATAAACTGGAAGGAGCACCATGTTCCACCCTCCTTGCTATCAGCAGATAGTAAGAGCTGCCCTGAGGTCTTCAGAACAAGGTAGAAAAAAAGGTTAAATAAGCTGATCACACAATCATGTCCTGGCTAAACCACCATGAAGGGAAGTATTCCTGGTGAGCTTTGAATGGCATAATGAGGCCTCTCTACTGCCCTCTCAGCCACGCAGTAAAGCACCAAGGAGCAAAGATGAGCTGGGGTTACCTGGAAAGTTCCTTCCTCAGAGGGTCGCAGTGACTCCCATTCTGGAGAGTCCAGGAACTGGTATGGAAAGATGTAATGAAGAAATTGTCCATCCTGGCACACTCGGATCCTGTAGAGGACAGGTGAGGGAGACAGGCTTAGGCCACAAAACAGATGTCACACAAACCTGATAGCTCAAACAGTGTGTCCCACCAGGGAGGAAAGAAATACTTGTATCACATGTCTCGTACCTTCTTGGGACAGCTCCAGGTGCTTTAGTGATGAGGCTATCCCTCCTTTCTCTGTGGGAAACTATTTGCTGCCACTTTTCCATACTCCACCTGTTTTCTGTTTCTTGCTACAAAGACAGCCTGCACAGGTGCAATGCTTGGTCCTAACACAGGACTTCTCAGCCCACAGGACTGCTGCTGTTTTCTAGGTACTTCTAAGCCAGGCTGTACTTGTATCCTTCTCCTGTCTCCAAGGGCATACCCAGTCTTGGTACTGGAAGTCCTTACACTCAGGATCCCCCAAAATCCTCCAGCCCATGATTACTCACAGATCACCCTGAGAGCTCATAGTTTGCTGCACATTACCGCTCACTTTCTCTTGGCCTTCTAAGTATCCTTTTCGCCTACTTTTGCTTCAATTGCCTGCCAGGGTCAAGGTCAAATGTGCACTCAGCTCTGCTGAGGGCATGGAGAAGAACTTGCATAGGCCTGAAGTGAGGACAATGCCAGGGCCCTCTGGAGCTCTATTCATAGCAGTGCATCACCAGACTTGGGGCCTCTTGCTTTCCTGTCACCACGTAACCCTGTTGTACGATGCACAAAGGCAATTCTTGCCTTCAGGAGTTACCTTTGACTTCTAATCAGCTGGCAGTGCTGCCTGGAAGGGTCAGGGATTGTAAGGCACATTTCCTGATGCAGGCATATTCTGCATTTCCAAGACCCCGCTTGCTTGGTTTAAGAGCGAGCACCATCACAGCAATGATCTGCTGGGTCAGCAAGGACCTCACAAGGCAACAGAGTGGCTACTAGGGAACGTAAATCCATTCCCATCTCCCTGGAGCATCTTCTACCGGCCAAGATGCATACTTCCCATTGCAAAAGAGAGCCCAACAACTAGTCACTGTCTCTTACAGCACTTTCATGCTCACAGAGTAGCATCACATTATCCATTGCAGGTCAAGACAGCACATACTCTTCCCCATCAATATTATTTGCAGATACAGTAAACTTCAGAGCCAGCTGCTCACCAGAGATGTTAGGTAAGGGGAAGCGCTACTGGAAACACACATACCAATTTTCCCTCCAGTGCTTTGCCATTCAACATCCTGGTGGACCCAGGGCGCTCTTAACGCATCTTGGAAAAGGGACCAACACAAAACAAATGAAGATCAGCCATTCTTCTTCACACACTCCCTCACCAGAGAGGATTGGCCACTTCAGTAGAACAGGAGCCCCAAGTGATGCTTTGTATCCCCAAAGGAAAATCCTTGTGAGATACACCTCCTGCAGTTCAGCACTGCTCTGATTTAGAGATCCTCCTTTCCCATTCTTATGTAACATTAGTGCCAACTTCCTGGCAGCAGACTGGAAGCCAACACTATTGCTATTTGTACGCATCTGGATTTTGCAAATCGTTAAGTGGATATGTTGCTAAAGGCATGCCACAGGATCTCAGGTGAACAAATGTCAGTACTTGATCAGCAGAGTTAATTCAGTTAGATCTTCAGTGCGACTGTCTAGAGGTCCCTGAGGTTCTCCTTGGTGGTCCAGAAGAAGGAATATTACAAATGCTTGACAGCACAAGGAAAGAAGGGCACCTGATTAGGCAGGATCCACCACAGGAGAATACTCACTCTTTTGATGAAAAGATGCTCAAAGCGAAAAATGTCTAAGCCCTGAGGGTTGGGGTGTTGGGAACAGGAACTTCCCCCTGAACTCTGCTGGCCAGGGAGAGCAGGGGAACTGAGGCCTCAGCACACAGCTTTTCACATCACAGTGTTGTGCCTGCTACTCCCAGAGACCATAGGTATAGACACACTCCTCTCCTGCCCTGAGAAGCACATTCTCACAGCCAATCTACTCTCATCAGAAATAAGATCACTTAAAAATGATGGACAAAGGAGTCAGTATTCATCAAAAGTACCACAGGTAAGGCTGAGCTGGCCACTTCATTGCCTGCAGCTTGAGTCTGCAAACCATTCCCTGAAATACTCTTAAGTTAGAAAAACAAAACAAAACTAACGCCTCAAAAACCAAATTTCCCCCTTCCCCAACAAACCCTGGCATATCTCAGATCTTTTTCAGAGGAAGGAAAAAATCCTCACCCCGGTTTCTACAGAGGGTGATAATACAACAATAAGCCACAGCAGTTTGCTGTCAGATTTTGTTCAGAAATGGGGGAGCTCTTACCTGCCGGACAGCAGCAATGAGAGGCAGTCAATAGGCGTCTTGCCCTCCACTGCATAATTCTGTTCTCTGACTAGTGACTGGACCTGCTCTTCACAGCACTTCACAATCTCTTTGTAGACTTCCAGGGGCACCTGCAAGGGCAGGTACATGGTCTTGTAGAGGAGGTCAAACTCTTCTGGGATGGTGTTTCTACGGAGCCGGTAAGCCAGGTGAGCCAGCTGAAGCAAGCAGGCGAAGACCAGCAGCATATTCCAGATGAAGATATCCAGCCCACAA
Source organism: Tychaedon coryphoeus (assembly GCA_013398595.1). Classification (NCBI taxonomy): domain Eukaryota; kingdom Metazoa; phylum Chordata; class Aves; order Passeriformes; family Muscicapidae; genus Tychaedon; species Tychaedon coryphoeus. The sequence continues at coordinate 70,059 of WBND01001502.1, forward strand.
GCGCTCAGCCAGCCCCACAGAGCATAGCAGAAGTAGCCTGGGGCCAGGAGGCCAAAGATATAGAGGGACCCAAAAATGCCACTTCCCCCCATGTAACCCAGGAGGACAATGCAGCTGGCCAGCTGGTAGGCTGCTTCCTCCATAGTCTCCTTCCAGGCATCACACACCGGAGGCCGGAGAACAGCCTGGTCCCAAGAGGGTCTGCTTGCACTCATCCTTTCCCACTCCCCACCCTCCCCTGCTGTCCTGGGCTCAAAATGAATCGTCATACACAAAGGGTGCTGCAGAGGTTGGAAACCAGAGCTGCTGGGTAGCTGTTCCTCCTCCTCTTCCTCTTGAGCACTGTCTAAAAGACAGTGCTAAAAGAGTGCTGCCAAATGTTTTTGCACCCAAAAAATTCCAAAAGCGTTCACTTCTCCTCTGTGGCTCACAACGCGTTGGCTGGCCCCCTTCTTAGCCACAACAGCAAGAAAAGAAGCTGGCAAACCTGAGACCAAAAGAGCTCAGTCAAAAAAAGAGTCAAGGCCATTAGCTGGAAAACTCACAGACAGGACAGAGATCTCCTTGCAGTGCCTGTCTCGCCTGCGCTACAGCAAATGGAATACGACCGTGAAAGAGCAGCAGAGGGAGCTGGTGTTGAGTGTGGAATGTGTATCTCTTGGCAATGGAACGGAGAGAGAACCTAAATGGATAACCATGTTTGGAATTGAAATCCAAGGAGCAAAAGCAGTGAGGAGAATGGAGAGCAAGCATGCACCCGCTACTTAACATAACTCAGGCAGCCAGATAAGCCCAGCGCAGCATGAGGAGGGGAAAGGAAAAGGGAAAACAACCAGCTTATTGTGGCGAGCTCCAGTCACACATCGGGCTCTCCACTGCTCTGCACTCCTGCAAGAGAGTGACTTTCACCCAGCACAAAAACAAAAAAAGGTCACCCCCTTTTCCCACTGTGACTGATAACTGAGGCAGGGACTTGGCAAAATAGGAAAGGCTGGTTCTCAATTAATACTCTCCAGGTCCATTACAGTCTCCCCTTACGCCAGGCAGCTCACTTTTGTGGGGTGTTTTAGATCAAGGGGCACAAGGAAAAGCTTTGCAAAGCCAGAGAACTGTGAATACAAGGGCAAGCCTCTGGCACCCAGTTTCATCTATCATGAAGATGAGACTATTCTTGCCAAAACCTTTGTGAGCATAGAACACTTGGAAGCACATTTTGTGGGGAAATCCTAGTTGAGGGATTACAGGCTCTGCTGGGAAGAACCCTTGAGAAACATCATCTCACATTCTCATTTATTTTAATAGCTGTTTAGAACCTGCCTCAAACCTTCATTTAGCCCAGAGGACAGCCAACACTTCCCACTCGGGTAACCCAGGGCATAGGCACAAGAGGGAGCCTTTGAAGTCAGTCCGCCATGGTCAGCTACACAAAACATGCATAAATGCAATTCCTCCCCTGCTTCAAGTGGCACATTATCAGTTACACAGGCAGGATCTGCCCCACTGCCAGGATGCAGTTACAACCCACGTGGTCTCCCAACACAGGATGAAGTCAGCCTGCATGGGTTAGTGGGGTAGAGATAGGGTTTCAAGGGCGGTCATGTTTCAGGCCGAGCTTGCAGCTGCCCTGCCTAACACCATTCCCATTGGCACCATTATAGTGCTCTGGAATAACACGGTCTCCTGGGCAAGGCTGCAGCAATGCTTTATGGCAACCTTAAAGAATTCATTGTGGTCTTGGCCAGCACAATCTTATTTCTGCAATGATGAGGCCACACGCAATACAGAGCTACATGGCTCCTAAGAGCCATCCTGGCAGGTTGACATGTGGGAAGGAAGGAAGACAAATTAAGCTTTGCACAAGGTGAGTACAGTGCATTCACATAGGTGCTTTCTGTTAAGAGTAAAGTGGAACCTGGTCTTCAGAGGCCCCTTAACTAAGTAAAGAAATAAATCCTAGCTACTGAAGTAGAAAAACACTCATCTGCAAGAGTTATGGAGAAATAAAGAACTTTCTCGACCTTCACTGCAAAGCAGGACAGATAGTCTTACAGCTAAAGCACCACAATAAAAATCTTGGGATCCAGATTCTGTTTTTCATACTATTGCCATATACTTGCTATATGATCCCGACAACAACTTGTCTACCTTTAGGCCTCTGCAAAAAATCCGTAAAGAGCCTTCTCTCAAAGACAGGCTGACATCTGATAAAATGGGGAGTTGGGATATCAAGATTGTGAACACTTAGGAGAAAGACAGTTTCCATTAGATCTGTGAGACAAAACTGAACTGCTATGACTAGAAATGTAAAAGTGTTAGAGGAAGCATCCTGAGAAGCACCATTGCAATTTCTCCTACCTCTTCATACTACCAAAACCCTTTTGTAGGAGCAGCAAAGAAAGTGGAAAAAAAGGAAGTTAATAATATCAGTCTTCAGTTAGGTAAATTTCTGAGTAAAAAATAAACTGGAACACAGTGTTAATGACTCAGTAGGACAAAAAAGGCCTTCATTTGACATCTTCCGGAACATAAACAGCGGTGTTGCAGTGATGCTGAAGCCAGCACCATGGGTGAGGATGACTTGTTTTGATTTCTCTGTGAAAGGCGGACAGGAAGCTTTCAACCCACAGCAATAGCATTACAAAGCTGTCATTAGAAACTACACAACTTTCCTGCTGGGTCCCAATATGACACTGGAGAGAGAATGATACAGCAGTATAAAAGACAGATTTCAGAGCACACACTAGAGATTAACTTAGTGTTTTCAGACTCAAATTTCTAAAAGGAAGATTTGTAAAGTGGTTGAACCACCAAGACCAAATCTTCCTTTCTCCCTTTACAGTACCATGGCCATACAGATCATCTTCACAGCACTTTCAGTTTTCCACCCAGTAAGAATTAAAAAAACCCTCTTATTACGAAAGAGACATTTTATTTTCATGCCTTGCTTTGGATTAGAGTAAGTGCCCTTTATCCAGGGATGCTAGCTCATCCAAGACAAGTGTTCAAAAGCCAATACTGATTCAATGAGAAAGGGGCATACTAAAGTTAAAAATTATTTGGAATGAAGATGGCAAGTTCATATAAAACACCTGAGCAGCATTAAGATCCTTCCCTGGAAGTAAACACATAAGCATTACTACACAATGTGTTTGTGAAGAAGAAAAACACACGTCAAGCTTTTCAGCACTGAAACAGGCAGTGTGGAAACAGGAACTTCACTGATTTCCCCACTTAAAATGGACTCAACCAGTAGCACTTAATATTTAGCTGCATGTGATGACACAATGCAAGCAGAGCCTGCACTATGTTTGGCAAATAAATCCTCTGTCCTTGATAGCCACACAACAGATTATCAGTCCCAAATCTCACAGCGATAACATCTTCAGGAAAGTCAACTCACCAGAGGAAGAGTAACATTAGGATTGCACAAATACATAGTAGGAAGCCAGAAAAGCCCCACCTGTAACAAACCAGAAACTGCACCTAATTTCTCTAGATTGTAAGAAGGAATCAAAGGCAACCACTACCCTCCCACTATCATCTCATACAAGTGAAAAAAGGAGCCAGAAAACAAAATCCCATGTGTGCATAGCACAAGACCAACACAACAAAAACTCAGTATAAAAAAAAGCTTTACTTTCAGGCAAGTAACCAGCACACAAAAGTCACTTGCAGTGACAGGGAACAATCCTCTGCTCCCTTTCCCTTGAACTACTGTCTCAAGTAAATTTGAGATGGGAAATACCTGATTTTTCATTATAAAGAATGAAGCTTGGGTAACGGTATTCAAAAACCATCGGAAGAATTTGAACACAGGGAAATCAAATACAGTTTGACTCTAAGGAAGTTAATTTCATAAGACTGCATTCACCTTTGTACAAACATAGTTACAGCTACTGTCATGAACAGCACTAAAAGCTTCACCACGACTGCTGAAAGCTGGAAGAGTGCAATGCTACTAATATTTCATTATTTGCATCAGTGGGAAAACCCACTGAAGTCCTCTCTGTTCAACCACACCACCACAGTAATTACTGTTCCTATATTAATAATTCAGCACATTTTTCTCATTCTCTCATTCCTGCAGCACGCTGTTTTCAGTAAGGAGAGCACTGTCATTACTTAAAAAGAAACAGAGATCAGGAACATTGGTCATTTTCAGGCTTTTATTAAGAGGAAAAATATATTTTCTATAGCAGTGGTCAAGAGCAAACAGTGGAAAAGCTACAGATGTGATGCATACTCTATCATTAAAGACTTTTTGTAAATAGAATTTTTGTTTATATTTGTTCTTTGAAGTAACTTGCAGAAATAATTTATTTTGCAGCTTTCCAGAACACAGTCACACCAAAGACATCATCTAGAAGAGAAAGGAAACACAGCTTCACAAAACACGGATTTCCACTGGGTATTGAGCAATATCTCAACAATCAACAAAAAAACCCCATCAGACACCCAAAAAACCAACTCTCATGTGCCCTAGCACCAGAAATCTAAACTGAGCTTTGGATCTCTCTTAGAAGACAACAGAGGTGGCACCATTCTCTACTGCTGAAGGGTGACTCACAGAGGCTGTGTACTGTCAAGGGCTTCACCACCCTCACAGGACAGCAACATTGGCTGTACTGTCAATGAGGACTGCTCTGCCTTCTCTCGTAGGGGCAACACAATCATGAACAGTACTCTGGGCCTTCCAGTGATACCAGCTGATGTGTCAGGGCACTTCAGAGGCAGAAATCATGAAGGCTGTACTCACCCCACTTAGTCCTGCTCATCTCACTCATATCTTGAAGCCCAGAGCTCTCATACACTCTTTGTGAGCTTCAATTAGGTGCTCACAATTTTCTTCTCCCTTCTCAATAATGCTGCAAAGCAAAACAAAAAGATTTCCAGGGCTCAGCAATAAAATGTTCACTTAGTTTTAGCCAAAGAAATAGAGCTGACAAACTTGGGGAAAATTAAAAATCCCTGTTAGGATCCAGAGGGGGGGTTTTGGTGTTTTTTCTTTTTTTGGGGGGCGGGGGGAAGGGGAGGAGGGCAGGTTTTGGTGGGTTTTTTGTTTGTTTGTTTGTTTGGTTTGGTTTTTTTGGGTTTGTGTTTTTGTTTTGTTTTTTGCCTATCCTGTCCAGGGTAGTGCTGTTTTGGACAGCATGAAACTATCCCAAAAAGTTACCCAAGTCTGGAGCTGCACACCTAGAACTCTGACAACAGGCATAACACAACTGCCTATTAACAGGCCAGGGTCTATTCCGGGCAAGTCTGGATGGGGATTTGTTATACAACACAAGGCTGTCACATCATCAAGTAAGCCGATCTTGCTAGTTTCCAATTATTCAGTAGGGAAGCAACAAAATTTCTAGTAAATTTCAGTAAATGATATTTTAGTCCAACTTCAATCGCACTTTAAGGACCCTGACGCAAAAAGCAAAACAAAACACTTGTCCAGCTACTGTTGACAAAGTTATTCACCATATATGGTAACTTTTGATGTTAGTCATCCAGTCCAAGAGCCTCTCATTGTCGGTATATCATGTATACCACAAAAGCAGTTCAGACCTGCTTTTTGAATGAATGATGGAGCTGTTCAGTTTTCTTCCCAGGTTTTATTACAATGAGCATGGACATGTCCCCTGGCTGCCCAGGGCAACTCCATCTGACCAGTAACATCCATCCTACCACCCGTTTCTTAGGGGGCCCTGGATTCAACTTCACTCTACCATGTAATTAGACATGCTCTCCTAAATTTAGCAAAAACAGTATTCAGTACTATGTCACCTACCAAACACCATCTATATAACCAGCAAAGTAAAAAAAAAGACAACTTGGTCATCAGATTAAAGCTTTTTAAACTTAAAATACTCAAAGTTTTAAAAGTTTTTTAAAATTTTAAAAACTCAAAGACAAAGAAGGCCCGTTTCGAGGGTGCACTTCACGCTATTTTATAGGTCCTATGATCATGACTAAGCTTATAGTTACCAATGCAGCTATAGAGGTCACTGTCCAATTTTGAAATTCTCTGGGAAATGTCATCCTCTGAGACTCAAAGAAACAGAGCATTTTGCTTTATTTAAAAGAGAATGTAATTCAAACTCAGGTGAACAATAAGGAAGTTATCACCTGCCGGTACGTGTTGCTTCAATCAACAATAGTGAAGATTTACAAGCAGCGTTAAAAGCTTATCTTTGAAACCTGATTTAAACATAGGCTATGAGGTTTTCATCTCTTCATTTCCAAATTATTCTTTCAACACATTTTCCTTCTCCACACTCTCCCTCCTCCCTCGGATACTCCTGCATCCCCTGTCCGGGGTGGGGAGAGCTCCCAAAATGCCCGGCGCACGCTGGCAGGAGCACAAACTCCGGGAAGGGAGAAGCGGGCGGGCAGGTAGGGCAGGGCGCACACTCCGGCGGCAGGGAGAACGCCCGGCCGCGGAAGCGCCGCCGAGGGGAGCTCGGGGCCGGGTCCCTACCAGGCGTCCCGCGCCTTCTTGGTCTCGGGGCAGGCGCAGCAGGGCTTCAGCGGCTTCTTCTCCTCCCGCGCCTCCCCCGAGCCCTTGCCGTCGCAGCTGGCGGCGGCCACCGAGGACATGGCGGGCACTTCCCAGCACCCTTAGCCCGCAGAGAGAACAGGCCGGCAACAGCCGTGGGAGGGCGGCCGATTCCAGAAGAGCTCACCCGCCCCTTCCCGGCCCGCGGCCTGCTGGGAGGGCTAGGTGCGGGCCCTCCTCCCGCCGCTTCCCCCGCCTCTTCCTGGTCGTTACCCCAAGATGAGGGTGGAGGCTGCTACACAGTGGCGGGGCGGAAGTGACATTTTCCAGGGACGGTCGTTACTGGAGGGGCCAGACGGGGGAGGAGGGAGCGGGCAGCGGGGAGGAGACGTGGCGTTGTCAGGCGAGAGTAGCTGGCACCCGCAGCAGTCAGCAAGAGCAGCAAGAACCCTCGGCTCTGGTAGGGCCAGGCTCCCCGCTGAAAGTTGTGGCCAGCCCCCTAAACCTCTTTCTTCCTACTCAGCCAGTGGGGAAAACAGAGGATCAGTTCTTTGTGGGGGTGGATACAGCACAGTTACCATCACTGGGAACTTTAATGCTGCAGTTTCATTGCAGCGGCCCAGTCAGGCCGGCCCTTGGCATTGCTGCAAAAGGATGTGCTTTGATGCTTGATCTTTTATGCTTTCAATCCTAAACAGCAAGAAGGGATATTTAGTCTGTGAAACAGAGAGCAACTAACAAGCTCCAAGTGCTACCCATGCTTAACATGCTTCAGTGATCTCAGACCTGGGGGGAGAGAAGCAAGTCTTAGAAAGAAGGATGTGCACTGATACTGGACACAAAGAATGCAAAATTTACAGGCTACAAGGACATCTGGCAGAACTCCTAATACAAGGAATAAAGTAATAAAACTAACTCAGCAATTGTTAAAATAGTTCCAGCTGGGTCTAAGTTAATTCAGGTAGGGGGAGATGGTGACCACCAACTCATGTACCACTGACCCCAGAAACCCACTGACTCAAGTAGAAGACTGAGCATGCAGACTATTTAGCATGAAAAGTGAGAAAATCATTAACCAATAGAAGAGAGAATACTAATTAATAGGAGAAGTATGTAACTTGTAGCCAATTAACATTAATTTCTTTGTTTGCTAAAATGTGTAAATAGTAAAACACTTCGGTAGTCGGTGTGCTTGATCTGTGGAATGCTATGGAACACCCAGGCTTGCACAACTGTAAAATAAATAATCAGTGTCTCTCTTGAGTATGTAATTACTGGGTTATTGCACACCAGGTAATGAATCTGATTTTTGTTGACAACAGCATGGGCAATAAGAGAGAAGATGCCATGCTGCTTTTTCTTTGTAGTCTGTCCCAAACCAAGGCATCAGTAGCCACTCTTCCCTTTTAGATCTTTCACATACAAGCCACAGATTGACTCTTAGGCCATAGTCTGTCACCTCCCAGTGCTACATTTGTGTTTGCCAGCAGTCCTGAAGGCTCCAGCATGATACTTCCACATATTAGACTGGCAGGCACACTGCAGACCAAAGGCATGCCCCACACAGGTAATGGGGGAAGAACAGGACAGCACTGGATATGACTGCTGAGACCTAGCACAGGAAAAAGATTAACATGCCCACTGGGATGCAGCTACTGTGCCTTTTAATGGGGTGTTGCAAGAGTCAAAAAAGATCTGGCAGTTTATATCGTGTACTAAGGGGATCCAAAATTGTAGGAACACTGACAAGAACAAGAAGGAGCAGAAAGTATCATGTAACACTCACTCACCCACCTAATCAGCCACCAACTGAATCATACATGGGTCTCTGCTCACTAGCCTGTTCCCCACTGTGCCGTTTCTCTGGCAAAGTTTTTCAGGTGGCCTGCACCCACACAGCCTCCTGGTTCTGCACACATGCATTGTGAAACCATGCAGCCAGGTGTGATGATCCGGAACATGTACAGGTTGCACTTGTTGACCAAAATATGATTTTCCTGAATTCACATTGAGAGGAATGTTGCATTTGTCTTTACAAATAAGCTGTGGATCTGCTGGGAGGTAAGGCTAGCACCGAGAGATAAAAGAAACAATGGGATGGATTCCACTGATTGGTGAATGGAAAAAGATATTTGCCTTTACAAACAAACTGTAGGTTCGCTGATAAATGAAATTGGATAT